>JADBJO010006623.1:80265-97765 GCA_016801955.1 Conus betulinus
CATTATCATTATCAACAGAATGCGTGTGTATGTGCGTGTGTGTGTGTGTGTGTGCAAGTTCGCGTGTGTGTGAGCGGTGTGTGTGTGCGTGCGTGTGTGTGTGTGTGTGTGTGTGTAGAGTGGTTATCAACATTTTAAGTATATAATGGACATTGCTTTGCTGTATTTTGATGCATAATCCCCATTCAATGAAAAGAAGTGCCATATTCTTAATAATGAAAAAAAAAGAAAAAAATACTTTTAGAATATAGCAAAAAAATTGTTACCCTTTATGAAATGATGTTTCAGTGCGGAGTCTGTTATTTTTTTACAGCGCTTCGGTTTAAAATTAAAAACATACAGGCGGTCAAACACACACGCACTTACATGCACGCACGCACACACACACACACATACACACACACACGCGCGCGCGCGCACACACACACAACGCACTCTAACCAACACAACAGCACATACGACGCATATACACACTCACAGTAGCTCATACATCTCATGATCCTACGCACAACCGCATAAAAAAGAACACCCACACGTTCACACACCCTCTCACATTACACAACACCAGCGTTTAACTTGTGTATGCTGTCTGTCCGAGAGTACATATGAAGAGAGAGAGAGAGAGAGAGGGACTCAGGGAGGGAGGGAGGTTAGGGCAACCCGTGATGAATCACAGACATACTGATTTACAGTCCGAGTTTCTGTCTAGAGAGTTTTCAAAACTTTTTTTTATGTCCATTTTTTTTCTCTTGGCTTTTATTACGTACATGTTTTGTTTCTGATGCGACCTGTACATATTTTTGAATGCTTGTTTGCAGTTGAACGCTTTGCTCTGTTGCAGAAGGTGTTGTCTATGAAAAACAAACGGAGAGAAAAATTTTGTTTGTACGACAGTCCGTAATTTTTTTTTCACTGGAACGTAGAAAATCTCTCTCTCTCTCTCTCTCTCTCTCTCTCTCTCTCTCTCACTCACACACACACACACACCTACACAAACACAACAAACACATTCTACCCGTCCATTTGCATTGATTTTAATTTTCAGTCATTACTTTCCAGTAACCAGGGGCAGATTATTGAATCCTGGTAGAAAGGATGACAGGACGCTGGCAGGATTGAACACGTTTTCAATTCATAACTAATACACATTAAATCACTGTCAACAATATTTGCTGATGATGTGTTTGTACGACGAGACTCTGTGTATGTGTGTGTGCGTGTGTGTGTGTGTGTGTGTGTGTGTGTGTGTGTGTGTGTGTGTGTGTGTTGTGTGTGGTTTGCCGATACGGATGCCGATACCCCCCCCCACCCCGCTGCGTCCTGGTTTTCTCGAAACCTGCGCCCAATGACGCTGGAATAAAGATGAAACAAAACAATCGTTGGTCTACAGTGCTAAATCTGAGGCGTCAAGCGTCCCTTGATAAATCGCAGTGATTGCCATCAAAATGCAACTGAGACAGTCAAATGATTTATCAGTACATGAACAGGCATAAGCACGAACTACATCTAGCTCAATTGTGGCCATTTCTGGACTTGAGTATTTACAGCTTAAAACAAACATGGCCAAACTCTCTCTCTCTCTCTCTCTCTCTCTACATTCCCCCTTCCTCACACACACACACACACACACACACACACACACACACACACACACACACCTTGTCGTTAGAATAGGAATAATTCGTTAAAATGACGTCAACATTCACCAGCCGATTTATAAAGAGATCAATGTTACATCTTTTTTTTTTTTTTTTGTTTTTTTTTTTTTTTTACTGGGCATTATCACATTATGGAATTCCTGGAAACAAGGCAGCAAAGCGAGAGTCAAAAACATCACGCCAATCAGTGGAGTTATATGTTCACATTGCCGTTGCTACGGAAAAGCATTTTGGAATCATTGTAAACAGGGTCGTAAGGATAACATTGGATCCATGGTGAACTGGCAGCCACAGTCATACCTTTAACAAAAAAAAATTAACACTTTTAATTCAATACTCCAACACGGAACAAAACGTTGACTATGTGCAGATTCATAACATCATTGTACTACGGAGCAAATCAAACGCCTTTAAAAGACAAATTCAGTAAAAAAAAAAAAAAAATAAAAAAAAAAAAGGTCTCCTCACGGTAACAGATTTTACAAATCAGCATTATACTTCCTTGCTTCCCCGCTTTTAAAAGCATCCTGCACGATTTAGGTGAAACATCACCATTAGCCGCTTCTGTTCAATTCTGCTGTAGTATTAGACATCTTGTCTCTAATCAGTAGTCCATCTACTTCGTTCTTTTGACGTTCGTTTGCCTCACGTGCAAACCACGTAAGCGGCATGGATGTTACTTGAAAGCAATAAACACACACGCTCACGCACGCACACACACACACACACACACACACACACACACACACATGCAAACACGCGCGCGCGCGCACACACACACACACACTACAATTTTGCATTGAATGCCCGAAATGATCAAGTCTGAATGCCTAAAAGTGTATATCAAAACAATAATGAGTAGCTGAATTGTTCAGCACGTCAAACACGTATAGGGAGAAACAAGTAAACTGGTTTTACAGTCACAAACACGCAGATTCAAACAAAAATGGATACTGCTTCACGGTTACTCGTACGTTTTTTTCTTTCTTTCTTTCTTTTTTTTTTTTTTTAAATCTCCCTCCCGTCCCCCTTTTCCCTCCACTAACTAACCTGCAGAGACAGGTGGGGGATAGAAGTGCGGAGGTGAGGAGGAGAAAGACAGCTGTGGGGGGTGGGGGGAGGAGGAAAAACAGAAGACTCAGTATGATCTTTTTGAAAACGCCCCGCCCCATTACTAGTGAATGTTCTATGTTCTAGCTCAAATACTTTGCGTTCAAAACTGGCAGGTTTCATTACGACGGTTTGATTTTCTACTAGCAGCAAAAAAGCGAAAGTAAAATTTTCTCACACATTCACACACACACACACACACACACACACCCTAAGTGAACGGGACGGAGAGACGGAGCTGAACTCCTCTTATCACGGCAACAAAGTGAGACAGTCCACTATACGGGCTGAAGAGCTGATTAATCGATTAAATCACTGCTTGATTTCATTAGTGGAAACACAAAAAAATACCAATCGCTGCAACAACAACACACACAAAAAAAAAAAAAAAAACCACGCTCATCCAACAAATCAATTCATAAATATACTACAATCAGGGGGGGGAAAAAAAAAAGGGAAAAAGACCTCTGTTTTGTTCGGAAAAGATTGAAATCAGTGGCTTTACTGGCGTATAAGCTTCAACATCAGTAGCAAAAACCGTTGCTATGGTAACGTGTCAAAATTCATCGTTACCATGGAACAGTGGTCACAGACGTAGCAGTAGGAGTTAATGTTGCAAATATGTTTCACACATGCAGACATCCTTTCTTAAGAAAAAAAGGGCAGAGGGACAGGCATAGCTGGAGACTTCAAGAGACAACGAGAGGCATTGATAACAAAACGAAAGACAGATGGTGAGCAGGGGATGGCGGGATAGGATAGGGCGGGGTGAAGATGGGAGGGGAGGGCGCAGAGACAAGACAGGGGGAAAAAAGAGAAAGTGTGTGTGTGTGTGTGTGTGTGTGTGTGTGCGTGCGTGCGTGTGTGCGCGTGCGTGCGCGCGCGCACGCGCGTGTGTGTGTATGTATCAGAGAGACAGAGAGAGAAAGACAGAGAGAGAGCGAGAGTATGCGAGGTGCACAGTGACACATGGGAGAGAGAGAGAAAGACAGCGTGTGTGTGTGTGTGTGTGTGTGTGTGTGTGTGTGAGAGAGAGAGAGAGCAGTAGTCAGCTAGTATGGAGAATCTGCACTTCTGTATTTTATCAGTAAGCGTCCACCTCTGTCATCTTTATAAATGAAGACGACGAAGATTGTTATCCGCACAGCTGACAAAGTCTTGTCGCTGACAAATCCTTAAAGCACGGGTCGAGATCAACGATTCTTAACCAAGCACCCGATTCGTGTCATTGCACCTTCCCCAGCAAAGCCCAGCCCACCCTCCTCCCCTTCTTTTTAAAACAAACGACCCACTCACCTCCCAGGTCTACATATCACGTGACATGTCCTAAACGAAACGGGGAATGGGGGAGAAGTTTAAAAATCAAAACTAATCCCCGGCTTTCCGAGTCCCGATCAGGAGAAATGACGAATGACACCGCGCGTAACGTTTTCGGCACAGCTGATGAACTAACCTCTGGCTCTTGTCCTTTCGTGGGTCTTCTGTTTTCTTCGTTCTCCAGTTAGAACCCCGTGGCGACAGTGGTGACTTTTTTTTTTTTTTTCAAATGTGACTCCTTATCATCCTGCCATCAAGGCAGCCACATAACACCTCCAGGGATGATATCTTAACACGAGACACAGAGTCTTTTCTTTCTTTTGTTTTCTTTTAATTAAAAAAAAAAAATTCCATCTTACGACCTACTCCTTTACAGAGGATGGAATGGAATGTGACGTGCGTGTCGTGTGTACTGGAATCAAGATCTGTGAAGAATCAGCCGTAATAGTTTTCCCCCATCAGTACTTTATAGTACGACTGCAAGATATTTTGAAGACGCCCAATGTGTGCGCGGTGCGCAACTTAAGCACTGTTGAAAATTGTGAGGCAGGTTTTGAACTTAGGCGGTAGTTGAGCGTTTGCTGTGGGGTAAACGTTGCTAACTATGACCAGATGAGTTTGTCTGCAAGAAGAAAGGTGTGGAAAGAACACCTCAGCTATGGTAGATGTGTACGAAGTCACGCTGTTTACAACTAAGCCGATCCGAAATATATATATACATACATATATATACGTATATATATATATATATATATATATATATATATATATATGAATTCAAGGCAAACTGTTTATAGCTCAGCCTGTCACAGAGCTACAGACCAGTAAATGACAGGCAAATTCACAGGGCTACAGACCAGTAAATGACACACAATTACACCTCGACCTATCACGGAGACAGAGACAAACTGTATATAACTTAGCCTACTACAGAGGCCAGTAAGTCATATAATTGATCACGGAGACCACATATAATGATATATTTGTAGTAAATCATGTTGTCGATTGCTCAACCCACCAGGAAGACCATATCCAGACTCCCAATAGCCGACATCAATCATGTACAAATCTTAATTCCCAGATTTAAAAAACCAACGCAAAGCTATGTCCTGAAAATATAGGACCAACCTAAAACAAAGTGGAGCAAAAAACCCGGTCGGCTTCACATCAAAAGTAAAGAAAAAAAAAATGACCTCCTCAAACACCTGATGAATAATCACATCAAAAAGAACATGTAGCAATACGGTCTTCATAAAACTCAGCGGTAAAATGCTCGTGCTTTATGCCTCAGACGTCCCGCCACTCCATAAATGATAAGTTTACCGCCGAGTGATCACGGTACAGCTCGTATCACACAAACTTTTTCGCCTTTAAACAATAAGATGTGTAAAACATAAGTGTGATCAACATAAAGCCTGCAACACTGTGTTCTCATTGAGACGGATCAGGGGGACCGTTTTAGCGGAATGGATCTGAAACAATTTATTGTCGTGTTGAGTGTTCTGTTCCTCTTAACGGGTCATTGACGTGCCTAGGAATTCTCGATGTGAGACCTGAGAAGGAAATGGACTTTTTTTTCTTATTTACCGACAGCGGGGAAAGGGGGGGGGGGGGGGGGGGGGGGGGGGGGGGGGGGAGGAGGGAGGGGGGGGGGGGGGGGGGGGGGGGGGAGAGCGGGCGTGTTCCTTCCTTAAAAAACTGACAGGCGACTTCGTTGCCACAAATTGCAGAGTGGCCTGCAATTGAAAGTGACGATGATGACCATCGTTTGCAGAGAGCGGTCTACGGTTCACGAAACCACAAGAGAACACAGCTGACTGTGCTGTGAATGGCAATAGCATCAAGAGCAGAACGGGTATCATGTAAGGTCAAAACGTTCCTCTGTGTTGAGATTGTGAAACAATTTTCAAAGCCGAAACCGTACGCTAGTTCAGCAGGGTGGGGCATAGCTTTCATGAGAGCATCATGAGTTGAGAGTGGATAGTTTAGAGAATAGGGGCAAACGACGCTGAAAGAGAACCTTCCACCGATCTGAAGTCGTCAAATGAAAATATCTTCTGGAAGTTTATGTTGAAATCGGTCGTGTGCAGGAGTTCCAGGATCACAGTATAGTTTCATAAATAAATTTAGTGGCCACTTGCGTTTATCATTGAAAAAGGGTAGAAAATGTACATGCTGGGAAAATATTTGTTACCAGACAGCAATAAATTAATGAGAATTCAATAGTAGGGAAGCTGAATGCAGGTTTCATATCGTCATGGGATCGGTATCGTTTTATTAGTTTGATGACAGTGCAGATAAATCGGGAAGCAGGGGAAAAGTGTGTGTGTGTTGTTGTGTGTGTGTGTGTGTGTGTGTGTGTGTGTGTGTGTGTGTGTACGTACGTACGTACGTACGTACGTACGTGCGTGCGTGCGTGCGTGTATGTCTGTGTCTGCGCGTGCGTGCGTACGTGCGTGTGTGTGTGTGTGTGTGTATGTCTGTGTCTGAGCATGCGTGCGTGCGCGCGTGTGTGTATGTGTGTACATGGTTCTTTTTTTCCTCCTGAACAGAGCCAGAGAATGATACCAACAGAGAAGAAGAGACAAACGGTCCTCAAAGAATATGCGCGGACCTCTCCCTGACGTGGATTCCTGGGCAAGCCCATTGTCCGGAAACGTGCGACCACACTGACGCATAAGCCTGATGGTTGTTGTGCTATGAGATAGCAATTACATAGCAATGGAGAACGATTGCAGAGAAAACAAAAAAAAAAAAAGCGGATAAACGGGACGTTCAATAAACAATACAACAAATATAGAGTTTCTCTATTCGCACAGCAATTAAAACTGTGTAGCTTAGAAAACTTGGTTAAAAAAAAAAAAAGAGTAACGAGACACGCGCGTTAATGCCAGATCCTTAACATGACCCGACGCCAAACCTGTGTGAATGGAAGACAAAACGTCAGACGAGGCGGAAACTTCACCTACCTGGCCAAGAGTCGGCAATGAAGAGGGAGGCAACGACACCGACACGAGGGCCAGAACAGGTAAGGTGAGGGAAACATATTCGCAGATAAAAGAACATTTGTAGTTCTGTGGCGTCGGCTTAACAAGAGCAAAATCGGGATCTGAAACGGCGATAACAAATCAGTCATTCTTTTCGGACTCGGATCTTGAGACATCAGCAATGACTATCCAAGAAAAATGTGATCAAAAGAAAAATTACTGTTCCGCCAGACGAAAGAACAAGCAATTACAAAAAAAAACAACAAAGACGACGGCATTTCGGGTCTTCTTCACACGAGACAAACGACATTCACGACAATGAAAACGAAGCATGAACGGGCAATCACTTATCTCCTCAAACTGGGCACAAAATGGATGTGCAGACTTTTTTCTTCGGACCTCGAGACATCAGCAATGACAACCCATGGGTGGGATGAGTGAGAAATGTTTGTACTACTGAAAAGTTTGCAGTTGGGCTCCAGGGGCCGCTGAGGGCCCCTGGTGGGGGTGCAGGGGGCGAAGCTGACGAAAACTTGATACTGTGATGTCCGACTTGGGGAAAAAAAATCGCCAAAACACCAATACGGAAATCCCGTATAGTACGGAACCATTCCCACCAATGACAACCCCCAAAATGTGCAGACTTTCTTCAACACCTGCCTGCGGAAGATCATCTGCAAATTCTATCCCAGCACCGTCGCCCAACAAACCATGACACTTGTGACAGAGAACTGACCAGAGTCTAGCAGATGTTGAGATAGAGATGAGACCTTAGGGATGTACACGCCTCACTCTCAACAAGACCCAGCCAACACAGCTTCAGACAACCCTGATTTAGAACCCTGGGAGAGGCGCTGAGACCGTGAAGCAAATAGATGTGGCTCATTTGGAACCAGTTGGGGACGGAAAGGACAGAGAGGTTTGGAGAATCCTTTTTGTCGGGGTGTTACGCCCCAAGAGAAGTAGCAGACGTAAGTAAGAATCCCCGTGTCATAGTCTCTGGAACCGCCCGAGAGGAAAAAAAAAAAACAATTCAGCACTTTGTATATAAATAAACCCTCTCACCATAGTGTAAATGAGACGGTTCGCAACTGTAGTGTAAAAAAACTGTTTAGCATATATTGTGACTGAAGTAAACCTGCTGGCATCATAGCACGATTATAAATGTTCAGCATTACAGTAAAACCAAAGCCGTTCGGTGTGTTGTATTATAACTAAACCTTTTGGCGTAAGTGTATCTAAAACTGCTCCAAAATTGTTTGGCACAATAGTTTAGTTAAATCTAGTTGTCCAGAAGGTGTAATAAAACATTGCGGCACGTGGTAGTATACTACTAAAACATTCAGCACTTTACTGTAGCTAAAATCCCTAAACTCTGTCGGAAAGCTAAAATCATCCGGCACTGCAGTGTAACTAAAACCATCCGGCATTAGTAGCATAACTAAAATCATTTGGTTCAATTGAATAACTAAAACCGTTTGACATGAGTTACTAGCACACTACGCCACTATGGGGTAACGAAAGCATAGTACTATACTGTTACGCCATTACAACGTGCAGCAATATAGCGTACCTAAACCGATCGGTGGCTATTGTATAACTAAATCATGATACAGCAACTAAAATTGCTGCACACTATAATCATATAGTTTCACTAAAAATCATTCGTTGGCAATTACAAACTGTCGGGCAGGGGAAAGAAATACAAAAAACACACTCCCCCCCCCCCTCCCCCCGAAAAAAAAAAAAGAAAGAAAGAAGAAAGAAAAAAGAGAAAAAAAGCAAGTTGTGGTTAGTACAGTTTCACATGTTCAATTCAGTCAACTCAATCTCTTCTTCGGACGGCGCTTTCATTTCATACGTCATTCACGGTCGTTGGTACCAAAGGGTATTGTAGCGAACAGGCCGGCCGTGTTTTCGACGGGTCTTTCCAGCCTACGGAATGCGAATTGCTAACGGCGCTTTAGTCAATATTTCATCTCATCTGAGACACCGATACATGTGCCCTCACAATCGTTCAGTGCCTGTCGAAGCAGTAAAAAGGATGAGAGGGGATCAGGCGCAGTGGGAAGCACACTCTCGGGCCTTGCCCCGACTCTGTGGGAAATCTCTCTTGCTTCAGTTCAGGATCACGTCGTTTATAGCCCGGCCGATCGCAGGGACCGGATCCGGGCTAAAAGCAAACAGTCATCTAGAAAAAAAAAAATCTTAAGGGTAAAACGAGCGGGAAAACACGTTGGAAAGTAAATAGAAAAAAGAGGTATATCACAGAAATAAAATATTATGATTAAAAGATAACCCACAGTAAAATTACCCACAGTAATGCAACGACGGAATGGAGGTGAGGGGGGGGGGGGGGGGGGGGGGGGGGGCGTCTCGCTTCCCTGGGGCGAAGCAGACAGTTGCGTCACGTCACATCAGCGCAATGCATCAAGTCACTTTATCGTGCTGCCAACATTCTGCTCCAAAAACAACAATAACGAGAATAGCAACAAGAATAACAACGATAGCAATGATGACAATGATAACAAAAATGGTGGCTGTGTTGATGAAAAAAGACAACATACACATCATCATATATAAATATACACACGTGTGATTTCAAAGATAAGTTTCTCAGTTTCAGCCCGCGCGCCGCGCCAAATAAAATGATGTCAACAGATATCTAGTTATATGATGAAAAAGAAAACTAGTCGAAAGTCTTTTCTTACAGGGACAAATATGATTTTTTAAAATCCAAACTTTCACTCAAGGGATTCTTCAGGAAGTTTCCTTTCTGTTTTTTCTTGCTTGGATTTTTATCTAATTTGTCCCTTTCGGAAAAGACTTTCTGCTTGTTTGAATCATTACATATATATATATATATATATATATATATAATGACTGACCAAACAATATATGTATATGTACATCGAGCGCCTTTTGCCAGCCAAAAACAAGGCATAAGGTTATTTCCATGGAAAATGCATTAAGGTTGTTTCCATGAATTATTTCCTGCAATTCTGAGCGCCGTTTTGCCAGCCAAAATAAAATAAAAAAGCATCAAGGTTGTTTTCATGAATAATGCATCAAGGTTATTTCGGGGGGGGGGGGGGGGGGGGGGTGCTAAGAGGGCTCGGATATAGCACAACACATCGAAGGTTAAGAGGGGGTGGATGGAAAGGAATGGAGGGTTGGGGGAGGGGGAGATGGTAACACTGCTACACTGGCCAACTCCTTTGACAGTACACAACAGAATCCTCAGCCCGGGGGTGGTGGCGGCGGCGGTGTCTTCTGCCGGCTACGCTCGCCGGCTGATTGCTGCAGCTTGGCCATGTTGTCCAGAAGCAGCTGATTGGTCGGTTCCTCCCTCAGCACGAGCTCGTAGTGCTCCCGGGCCTGCTCGTAATGGCCCTGCGGGAGTGAAGAACACAACGGTCAATTCTGATTCAAAGATCTCCCCCCCCCTTCCTCCAACCCTCCACCCACCCACCCCACCCCAAAAATGTCTGTGACAGTGATACCTCTCCATGACGACCTCCCAGAAACAGCATGTTTAAAGGGAAGGAGATACTTTGCGTAGGGTAAGGTAAGGTAAGGTAATGTTGCTTATAGCCCAGCCGACCGCAAAGGGCAAATATCAGGGCTGTCACCACGTTAAAATCAACTCACAAGTCATCAAAAAAAAAAAAAAAAAAAAAAAAAAAACCCAAACTTTCACACATCTCTTTAAAATACATCTTTTAAAAAACACACCAGAAACTTAATTAAAAACCTTTCTTCCGTAAAATCTTAAATCAGAAGAAAAATGTTAATCTCTTTCAGAAACCCAAAGATCACGTCAGGTGGGACATCTCTGAACAGGGTTTTCATGGACTCGGCTGTAAAGCGTTTCTGTCTCACATCGTGCAAGTCCCAACAATCTAAAAGAATATGTTCCACTGTGAGGGGAACACGACATGGAATACACCACGGAGCCTCTTCACCTTTTAAAAGAATGGGTATGAAATGCTGTGCGTAGGGACAAAAATTAATACCAACTAGTAATAAAATATGCCAGTGAACTAAAAAGAAAATACGTTACAACGAGACAAATCTGGCAGTAGTGTCGAAAGATGTTTTGCACTGGGAGGGGGAGGGGGGGAATGGGAGAAGAGGGGGGGGGGGGGGGGGGGGGGGCTGAAGTCTGAAGTCGACAAAACATCTCTGCAGTATTCCTTATTTAAAAAAAAAAAAAAAAAAAAAAAAAAAACAAAAAAAAAAAACCGGGGACGGGAGGGTGTGGGGTGGGGGCCTTGTCTTCCAAGATTTTCGTAAAAGCGGAGAGCGGAGGGGGAGGTCCAACTTCTTGCAAAAAAGGGGGGAAGTGGGGAAGAGAGGAGGTATTCTCTTACGTTCTAAATTGCAATAAAAGCATGGGAAAAGGGGAGTGGAACGCATCGTAACATGCTATCCATTTTTTTTTTTTTCTGCTTCTGGGGTAGTCTGCCTCCGATTTTCACGCCGTTGTTGTTTTGTTGTTCTTTGTTCTGTACGCTCTTTGGGTTTATTAATTCAAAGTGTAAACACACGTGCAGGTGTAGTTGTTGTCTGTCAGTAGCGAGTAGTCTCATTTAACTGTTTTTGTTTATGTTTATGGGTCAATTTTTTTCAATAACGACTTAGCACATTCCTTTGCTTTTTTCCGTTCAAAAGTGTATGGCATTACAACATGCAAGTGGAGACATGCTTTCGTTCTTTTGTCCCATCTCATTTTATGTACAGAATATTTTCCATTTTGAATAGTGGAGAAAAAAAAAGAATACGAGTGACACAATATCCTGTGAAGAAAAGGCATGTGAAACATTCAAAGGGTGCTCAAAGTTCCTGCATGCAACTGAGGCGCACAAATACTCACCCCCTCCCCCATCACACTACCATCTTCACCCCCATCCTCGATCTGCTTACCAAAATGTGGTAGAGTACAGCCAAGTTGTGGCGGGCCGCTGTGTTGGACGGGTTTGCTTTCACCGAAGCCTGGTAGTTCTGAAACATCAGACATATACAGCTTAAGATAACACAGGCAAGCTTTTTTTCTTTCGTTTGAAAACACAAGTTAAAAGAAGCAATCAATTCACCGAGTTAACACTTTTGTTCACTTTTTGTTTCAAAATGGAGCGACTGATGGCGGAGAACGAAGCAAAATTTAGATAAGAGTGGGGGTTAGTTGCCGCCAAGGACGTTGACAAACAAAGCACAGGACAAGACACGATGCATTTCGACCTCTTTGGTCTTCTTCAAGAAAAAAAAAAAAGATCACATTTAAGTCTCTCTTCGTTCTTTGTTTGTACTGTCCTAAATGGTAAATGTGATCTTTTTTTTTTTTTTTTGCTTTAAGAAGACCAAGATGTCGAAATGCATCGTGTCTTGTCCTGTGCTTTGTTTGTCAATGTCCTTGGCGGCAACTTTTGTTCGCGTTCGGTATCAGGATACCGGAAATTTTCAAACGAAACAATGTGCAGATAAAATGCCTTCGTCAAAGCTTTGGAGACTGTCAAGGGGTTAGAAATGACTTATGCTGCAACTTATTTTCTATGAACTTGTTTTGGAAACATAAACTGTTAACAAAGGAACCCAAAGGAAATGAAAAGTTGCATTTCTTTGTGCTTTTCTTTTTTTAACTACGTTCAAACGAAAACAAAACATGCGTTTCTTCTTCTTTGAACAGTATACATAAAAATATCACACACACACACACACGACCCCTGCTCTCATTGTCACCGCAATTACCTTTTCGTTGATTGAAATCGATGCTTTCGTATGACTACATTCGATGTATTTTTTTTAGCGAATTGTTGAATATGGTCGATCATCAGTGACACTTTCAAAGTATACCTCATCAAGTGTAACCAGCTTATTTTTTCAAATGTCATCACAAGAATAACACAAAACTAAGCGTCGATTTCAATCCAGACATTGATTATTGTGGAAACACACATATATCTTACATTCTTCATTCACGAATCATATCAGTACTGAATCCTCCTTTCGAAAGGCACACCAATATATGAAATCCTTCCCTCGCGAATCACATCAACATCAAATCATTCATTTGCCAATCACACACCAGTACTGAATCCCTCATTTGCATATTAGACAACAACTGTTACGCTCTGCCCAGTACGTCTTCAACGGAATAAACACGACCGAAAAAATCATGCTGTTGGTAGCTTTTCTTTTCACACTGCATAGAATTATCACATAACGATCAAATTGGATAAGTGTAAAGATGTTAATGATAAGTTTAGCGAAAACACTTTGTGACTGCATTAAGAAACGCACAGATTATTGCATCACAAGATGAAACATACACCCCTCCTTGCTCTGAACACGTTGCAATTTCTTTCTTAAAAGCGGGCGGGCGGGCGGGAGGGGGGGGGGGGGGGGGGGGGGGGGGGGAGAAAAGACTACGCGCTTCTTTGAAATGAGGGCATATTTGAAAGATCACTGAAGTCTCGACATTCCATTGTGAATTGAAACACACACATACACACACACACACACACACACACACACATGCGCGCGCGAGATTCAAAATTCAAGAAGTGTATTCCTTTCACCCATTTTAGGTTGTCGTGGATACACAGAAAACAAACTAAACTGAGCCATACCGAACGACTTCATGTGGAACATTCATCACAAAGCAAACAAACCGAAGGGAAATAAATCAATTCTCCACACACACACACACACACACACACACGCACAACGTATACATGAACGCTCTTGCTCTCAAGACGGCGAACCTGTAGAGCCTGGGGGTACATCTGAAGGTCCTTGTACACGTTGCCCACCGCGTGCAGAATGTTCGCTGATAGCACAGAGTTGGGGGACGCCCAGCGAGAAGCCTCCAGGAAGGACGCCCAGAGCCTGTAGGCACAGTACCACAACTCCTCTGAGACGTGGAGAAACAACCAAACAAACAACAAAGATGAAAAAAAAAGGATTGTTTGTTTCAAAGCGAAGTGGCTGAGGGCGGAAAATGAAGCAGTTTGCGCCGAATATGAGAAGATAAGTAGTTTCTCGTTCTTCGTTTTCACTGTCCTAAAAGTTGTTTCTTTTTGCCTGAAGAAGACCAAGAGGACAAAATGCAATGTGTTTTGTCCTGTAATCTGTTTGTCTGCATCTGTGGCGGTAACTAACCCCTTTTCTTTTGAAAAAAAAAAAAAGATTGTCTGACTGTGGTTTTGTAGTCAGGTTTTGACGCAAACATCCTCCGTTAGTTTGCAAAGTGAGGTGACTGCTGGAGGAAATTGAAACAAATTTTTAAAATGTTTTGAAATAAGTCCGCCATTTAACATGGAAAAAACGAATTACAAGACAATAGACGACGCGTTTTCTTCTGGCAGGATAAACAACACTCAGGACAACGAAAACGAAGAATGAGCAATCACTTATCTTCTCGTATTCGGCGTGAAATGGGTGTTATCAACATCAATCTTGCGCCGAATATGAAATGATAAGTGGTTGCTCGTCAACGCCCATCTTGCATCGAATATGAGAAGATAAGTGATTGCTGCTCGTTCTTCATTTTCGTTGGCCTGAGTGTTGTTTATATCTTGCCTGAAGAAGACCTAAGAGGTGGAAACGCGTCGCGTTTTGTTCTGTAGTTCGTTTGTCCTTATTACTTGGCGGAGTTATTTCAAATACCCTTTAAAGTTGTAAACATCCTCGTCAGATGGAATGCAGGTGACACGCGAGTCCATCCCAAGTCAAAGAGCAAAGAGGAGGGGTCTATCTAACGTTACACTGACACTGTCAGAACAACACATTGTGATGATGTGAGGTGAAAGTACTCATTACTTATTCCAGCCTACATCCACCTGTGTTGTGTTGTCTGGTATTGTACTGACCACCGTAAACTTCATCGTCTGATGTGACTTCTCTGTGTGAAATCTTTGGCTGCTGGGAGGTGAAAATACTCATGACTAATTCTAGCGCCTGTTTTGTATTGTTTGGTATTGTATTGAATATTGTGTAACTTCATCGTCTGAAGTGACTTCTCTGTGTGAAATTTTTGGCTGCTGGGAGGTGAAAATACTCTTGACTAATTCTAGCCCCTGTATTGTATTGTTTGATTTTGAATTGAATTGTGTAACTTCATCGTCTGATGTGACTTCTCTGTGTGAAAATTTTTGGCTGCTGGGAGGTGAAAATACTCTTGACTAATTCTAGCCCCTGTATTGTATTGTTTGATTTTGAATTGAATTGTGTAACTTCATCGTCTGAAGTGACTTCTCTGTGTGAATTTCTGACTGCTCTCTACGCAAAGGGCACATCGCCCTAGTACAGTGTCACCCATATTTTTATTCCTTTTTTTTTGCCTGTATTTCTGTTTACTTACCTATCGAATTGTAACCGTCTTGGTCCAGCTCATCGGTGAGACACTCATCAAGGCTGTCAGGTCTAAACTGTTTTACCTGGCACTTGATATACACCTGACACATTCACAACACTGACAGAAGAAGAAACACGAAGGGGTGAAGGAGAGCAAGAAACAGACGCAGAATTAGCAAGAGTGAACGTGGAAAAGACACAAAGACTATGACATTCTTGCCGACGAGAATTTGAACTTCTGTGTCCCTGACCTCTTGCGGAAGCCCCAGGTTTTGATGCACGTGCCCCATGGCGAACAGCGCCTCGGGCATGTGAGGCGCCCTGCTCAGGATGCCCGTCAGCACTTCTTGTGCCCGCTTCGGCTGCCCGTTTTCTATCAGGATATTTACCTGTCGCATGCCATCATGATCGTAAGTTCTCGTCATCCTTTTTTTTTATTTCATTTCATTTTTTTTTTAATTACCTTATTTCACTTGTTTTGTTAGCTGGTTGCATACATTGTCGGTACTTTGTTGTCCGAGTCCTGTGAATAGGTGTATGAGTGGAGGGCGGAAAGGGAAATTGCGAGGGAAAGGAACGTAAACAGCGGGGATTGAGTAACGTGCCCTAAAGGACAGCGCGTGTTGAGAAACCGTGTTGGTAGGGAGAACGTCAGCGGGCTCCTAATCCGCACAACTGTGCGTGGGTAAGAAAACCGCTGTCCATCAGTATACAGCCTTGCGCGCGTTCACATACAATGCGGTTCCTATGTTGACTATAAAGGATACACTGTAACATCTACACCGAGCATGGCACCACTGCAATAGTGGGGTGTTCCTAAAAGAAAACAGTTTGTGTGACTGATGCAGTAAAACGACCTACAAGTCCTTTGCCTTGAAACGCAACACATCGGCCATCATTGGTTCCGTGATGCCTTTTGACTCTCACTGTGCCAATCGAATGATTTCTATCCGTTTAGGGCAATCAGTCCGATAGCGAAGTAACAGACGTCAGGTCTCCGGTGCCTTCATTTTCTTCAGGGAATCGTCAGTTACATTCGACATAAGATTATTTTCTTCCTGGTTGGGCCAGTTAACGGACAGCGTTGGGAAAACAGCATTCGTCGTCATCATCATTATCATATCGTCGTCACAGTCGTTGTCGTGCATTTGAAGCCGATGTCATCAATTTACCATTATGATGTACTGGCAGCTCTATGATCATTAGCAACTCCATACCACATCCTGCTGTCACACACACACGCGCACACACACACACACCTCCTTCCCCGAACTATGTATATAAACACTGACGTGCCTTTCGCCTCTCACTCAAGATATCACACTACACCACCGCTACAAAGGCACGGCATTTGCCTGCAACGTCTGCAACAAGGTTAGCCGCTCTAGAATTGGACTGCACAATCTCACGTTGCAGCTCTATGACTGTGGGAAAACACGTTGGAGAAAATCACACATACACACACACATGCGCGCGCGCGCGTGCGCGCGCGCACACACACAGACACACACACACACATCTGATTCCATTCGGTTGAAGATCTGTGTCATTAGGCGTCTTGTGGACCATCTACATGAAGATGTCCACCGCACCCTAGGTGCGCTCGGCATGATGATTCAGCGAAAACTCCCAACCACCCCTTGCAATCCTCAGATCTCACCTCTCTCTCCACCACACACACACACACGCACACACACAGTACGACAAAGATACTGACCCAGTTCATGAGGAGGTCTGTGTCGTTGGGGGCCATGTGGACCATCTGGGTGTAGACATCCATGGCATCCTGTATGCGCCCCGTGCGATGATACAGCAGCCCTAGCTGTTTCAGGGCCTGCTGGTCATTGGTGGCAGCCACAGCTCTGTGAACAAACACACACCCAGTACCAATAAGCTTTCATGTACACATCAACACCTTTGAACATGCTTTGCAGACAAAAGTGTCATTCTTCACAACCATGTTGGATATCCTACAACACCTTTTTCATGAGACTAGAGTAAGGGAGGGAGGGATGACGATCAGTCGTAAATATCATAATGAAAATACCGAGCATAGACATTTACTTAAAGTAT
>JADBJO010006623.1:100265-105265 GCA_016801955.1 Conus betulinus
CACACACACACACACACACTCACACACACACACAATGGCTAAAAATGTTGGCCTTCATGACAAACATACGCTTACTACATTTCAGATAAATTTCAGACTGGTCGGCTAAATAACATGCTTCACACATCAGAAAGAGCGGTAAGAAATTTGTTAAATACCCATCTTCTTCCCTCCCTCATCATATTCTGATTGAATTAACGAGTGGATATACTCTGGTAACAAAATGAGCAACAACAAAATGTTCTAGAATGACACAAACAACACAGCTAAATCTGACAACGACGATCATTCAAAAAACAATCTTTAAGGCATTATCCATTTCCTACTATAGTCAGGTCGAATGCGTCCGCTGTAAGGTTTGTAAATCAGAGCAGATAACCGCGGAATTTTTTTTTTGTAATCTATTTATTCATGAACAGTGGATAGTAGTTTCAACATCTGATTTTTTCATCCCGTAACACTTGGATTCATCCTGTTTTCTTTAAACGCCATTTAGACACTGGTCACCTATACCTCGGCAATTACATTTGGAATGAAATCTTTTCCCGCTCCAATTCAGAGACAGGGGGACGATTCCATCAGTACGGAATGTGTTTGTGTGTAGTTGATTGTTTTTTTTTTTTTTTTTCAGCTGATAGATAGAATTACCATAAATCGACAGATCACTCTCCTATGCATGCATTCGACGGAAAATTTCAAAATAGGCTTACTCCAGGCAGAAGCTGAGGCAAGAAATCGAATTTGCATTAGTGGATCTCCAACCGAAAAGCACAGAGAAAGAAATAACAGTGTAAAGAAACGCGTTTGGACTTGTGCGTCTTCTACAGACAAAGAGAATGTTACAAAGTTAAAACAAACAAACACATGATTTAACCGTGATGAAAGTGTCTGATTCCACTTTTCCCTTCTTTGTCATATGTGTTTGTATTGCCTACAGATGACCAAACAGGTCGAAAACGCGTGGCTTCTGCAATGTTACGTATTTGTTCCGTCCATTCTGCGCTATGACAGCACAACTTTCATTCATTTATTTATCTCATTTTCATGGTTTGAATAAAAGATGGTGAAACGTCCGAAAGAGTCGTTTGCACGTGGTGAGATCAGTCAGTGTTTCAATCAACCATTCATGTACAAGTATGCCAATGTCATCACACTAGTACATTTTTAGTAACTCTCTCTCTGTCATCCCCCTCTCCTCCGTTCTCCTCATATCTCTCTCTCTCTCTCTCTCTCTCTCTCTCTCTCTCTCACACACACACACACACACACACACAAAAATTTGACACCACCCACTCACTCACCCACGTGTGTAAAACCTTTCCCTCCTCACCACCCCCTTGCCCCCGCCCTCCCTTGACCAACATGCCCCAACCCCCTTTCCTCCCTACATGAGCAGATTGCCGAGGTTGACGAGGGCTCCACGATGGCCAGGGTTGAGACGGAGGGCCGCCCTGTAACACCGCTCAGCCTCCGCCTCATCTTGCACCACCGTGCCCAGGTTGTTGTGGTAGCTGGGCTGTTTGTCGTATAGCCTGCAGTCGTCATCATCGTCCTCATTATTACGTCATCATCAACATCATCACTACCAATATCATCGTCATTAACTTCGTTAACATCATCTTCGTGTGTCTCCCTCATAGTTCACCACCGTGCCCCAGGTTGCTGTGGTTGCTGGGCTGTTTGTCGTATAGCCTGCGGTCGTCGTCATCATTACGTCATCATCATCGTCATAATCACCATCACCGTCATTGAGTTCCTTACTATCATCATCATGTACCCTCCCCCCTCCCCCTAACTGCTCTGCCAAGATTGTTGTGGTAGCTACGCTGTTTCTCGTACAACCTGCATCATCATCATAATTGTCGTCGTCATCATCATCATCATCATCATCATCATCATCATCATCATCATCACTATAATTGTCATATCTCCCTCTCGCTCACCGTCGTGCCCAGGTTGTTGTGGTAACTGGACTGTTTGTTACTGAGTCTGCATCATCATCATCATCATCATCACTATCATCATCATCACTATCATGATCATCATCACTGGCATCATCATCATCATCATCATCATCATCATCATATCTTCTGTCATCACTCAGCACGTGGTGAGGTTCTTTGTGGAATTTGGGCTGTTTGTCATACGGCCTGCATCATGATCACCACTGTCGTCAACATCATCTTTATCTTTATCATCATTCTTTTCATGGAATGTTCCCAACACATCGCGGAAGTCATAGGAAGTCGGGTGTTTCTCGTATGATCCGCTCTGTCATCACAATTATCATCATCATCATCATAATTATAATCATCGTCTTCTTCAAAATCATTGTCCTCTGCTGGAATAGTGGGCTTTCTTATTTTTCTCTTCGTCCGTCACTATTTCTCTCCCCCCCCCCCCCTCTCTCTCTCTCTCTCTCTCTCTCTCTCTCTTTCTCTGTCCCCTCTCTCTCTCTCTCTCTCTCTCTGTATGTTTATTTCCTGTACCCTTTTCACTCGCTTTCATCCTTCTTTTTCTACTGCAGTTCTTTCTCTGTACCTTTCATCCCCCCTGAGGTATTTCTTTCTTTCTTCTCTTATTTCTTTCTCCTCTACTTTTCTGCATACACAGACGCCAAATGAGTCAGATGTACTGCTACGATCACCAATGGCCATCATGGCTGACTGAACTTGTTAAAAGAACAGCCACCGACTGATGAATAAGCATGCATACTCAAATTCGGTAAACACTACTTCTTTTCATTACAATGTTGAAAGCGTGGCACGTCTTCAATGGGGGTTAAGAAGAGAGAGATAAAGAGGGAGGGAACAGACAGAGAGAGAGAGAAAGAGAGAGAGAGAGAGAGAGAGAGAGAGAGAGAGAGAGAGAGAGAGAGAGAGAGAGAGAGAGAGAGAGACAGACAGGCAGACAGACAGACAGAGACAGAGAGAGAGACAGAGAGAGAGAGAGAGAGAGAGAGAGAGAGACAGACAGAGAGTGTAGTTGTGTATGTGTGTGTGTGTGTGTGTGTGTCTGTGTGTGCGCGCGCGCACGTGCCTGTGTGTATAAGTACTTGCGCGCAGGCGTGTGTGTGTGTGTGTGTGTGTGTGTGTAGATACATTTGTTGAGAACTGGTCCTTGATTCTGACTAGAGTTATAGCCTTCCCTCCGACTCTCAAAGAACCATAATTTTAGCTTCAGACGATACACACACACACATACACTTTTCGCGCTTTGACAGCGGTCACTGACCTCTGAGCAGTGGGAAGATGGGTGGGTGGTGGTGGTGGATTTTTTTTTTTTCTTTTTTCTTCAGCCTGTTAAACCATGTGTATGAACACTGATCAATGTCTCCATAATTGTGAGCGTACTCGAACGCGCGCGCTTGTGTATATATGCGTGCGTGCATGCTAATGTTCGTGCATGCGGGCGCGCGTTTGTGCGCGTGTGTATGCATGTGAGTGTGCGACATTATGGGCCACCGGGACTGCTTTCACGTAAGGACGCAGGTAAATAATCCAAGAGGGCGAGGGGAGGGGGAGTGGAGGGGGGTGGGGAACCGGTTTTCAATTGAATGGGAATTCTCGTCTTTGCCATCTCAATACCCGTTGCTGAACTTCGGCGTTGTTGAGGGGTACTCTACCCTGACGAGTATCGAGAAACGTTGAGGGCAAAAGAGAAGGGGAAGGTGGAGTGTGGAACAGGTCGGGGATGGGGAGGGGAGAGAGAGAGAGAGAGAGGGGGGGGGGGGGGGGGGGGGGAATGGAACAGACGTCCAGAAGGTGTAGATGGTGCTTGGCTCGTATACATTTATATAATGGGTTTGTTGGTGGAAAAGGTAGAGAGAATGCGAGGTGACACGATAAAGGACAGTGTGTGTGTGTGTGTGTGTGTGTGTGTGTGTGTGTGTGTGTGTGTGTGAGCGCTTGCATTTGTATGTGAGTGAACGTGTGTGTGTGTATTAATGTACGTGTGTGTGTCTGTTAATATATGTGTGTGTGTGTGTGTGTGTGTGTGTGTGTGTGTGTGTGTGTGTTAGCGCGAGTGCGCAGTGTGCATGCGTGCATGCTGCATGTGTGTCTGTGATTATTTATGACCACGTGCATATGAACTGTAGCAATGGAATTTTCTCAGCAAACACAAGCTCAAACGTAACCGGTTACAACGTGACAGAATGATGAATATTGAAATGACCTTTCCAGCCATTCCCGGCATGACGACGTCACCGAATGGTAACATCCCTGACCTGCCATTAACATTGCCCTTCATTGTTCGTAAGTCTGACATTTCTTGCAAACTATGATCAGTTAATTATTGCTTTATACACTGATGAATGGCATGCTGTAAGCAAATACTGTAATACGTGTTTAGTTACAGTCTGCCAAGATCAGAGCTTTCAATGCGATTTCTACGAAGCTGAGGTGCAAAAACGAATAAAATATATATTGAATAAAGAGTGATGATTGACTACATATTGACACATCCTGCCAAATACAAGATTACACGAGTTTGTGGTTTACCGTGAATGATGCAAGTGGAAGTATTTTAAATAGGTAAATAAAACATTTTCGTGTTTTAATAACAAAAGTTCTTTACCACAAAAAAAGTTATCAAAAAGTATGGTAAATTTTACATTTTGGCCAAAATGACAGAAAACAGCAAGTCATCAAAGGGACAATCAGTAACGGGTACATCAAATACAACGAAACGTCGCGTACGTTACCTCTGAATAATACGATGTCAAACTTTTTGATAATGCACATTTGGAATATGTCAGTGAAAGAAAAGCTTATATCCTAGGCGTCTGATGATTGAACTAGGGCGTCTGGCACGAAGCTTTGGCTCCAGATGAAAAGAGTACTTGAACTATCTCCGTTGTAGATGTACGTTGCAGTCTAGCATGACACAGGTGAGATTGTCATGTTACAATCACACTGCTGCTATTCCTGGCGATGTGATGGGGTAAAAAGTGACTGAGGTCGGGCGGAACACGAGAACAGAGCAGCGAGTTGGGAGAG
>JADBJO010006623.1:112765-117765 GCA_016801955.1 Conus betulinus
CACAAACAGGCAGACAGACAGACAGAAACAAAGACGTTACTGAGACGAGACAGAGAAAAACGCAAACAAGCAGAGAAAGATCTTGCCCTCTGGGACCGGGCCACACAGACTGACCTGAAGAGCGATTCCCGACTCCTCCACACACGGTTCCGCTGGACAGTTCTGGCCGCCATAGTTCCAAGGAGAAGTAGGGAGGCCACTACGATCAAACCACGGCGCACGTGACGCCCGCTACCATGACCACATCTCTGTGCACAGTGCCACCCCTCCCTGGGCCACCAGCAGGCAGAATCCCGTGCTGGGAGATATAACATGAAGAGGACGAAGATATGATATGAACAAAAGAAGGGTAATAGTTCAGTTTATTTTGACAGGTGAGAGTTCAGACCGGATCGTCTGCCATTATAGGACACTCCTACTTCTTGTGCATGGTGACAGAAAAAGAATAAAATATGAATGACTGAATGATTTGAAAGAATTAATAAATGAACGAACGAACGGACGAATGAATGGATGAAAAGAATAAATGAAAAGAATGCCTGAAAAAATCTAATAGAAAAAAAATCTGTTCAGTCTGATTAATTGGATTAAAACGGTAAGCTGAATCAAAGTTGTTTACACCTTCGTCTCAGCTTTTCACTTCTTTTATTTCTGTATACTGATCATATCAGGCTACCTGAATGACTGAGGTCTGTAAAATTCTTGCGATGCTAATCCTACCCATCGTTCACCCGAAATTTAAGGGGGTGGAAATTTCCCGCTTATCGGGTTATCCAAATTTGGGACCAGCTGCCAAACATCGGGCATAAACATTCGGAGGGGTGGTAGTGGCACTATCCATTCGCCTCTGAATCTCAACTCCTATCTGTCAATTTACACGTTTCTCTCTCTTATTTATCTACAAGTGTGCCTGTCTGTCTGCCTGCCTTATTCATCCGTTCATCTGGCTGCCGACATCGCCAAGCACAATAATATAAATGGCCGAGCTGTTGCTAAATCGATTCAGCCCTCAACGCCCCGCCGGATTTATTACAACCGCCAAGGAGATGGGTCACGTCGTCATCCGCGACTGTTTATTTGTTTGTCCGTCTGTGAGCAAGATGACGCAAAAACTGCCGTACCGATCTTAACGGAAACTTCATGGAAATGTGGAATGCGGCCCAAGAACGAAGCCATTAGTAACAGATGGTGAGATTTACGTCTGTGGGCCCCCCTACGCTATCAGCAGCACAGTATCCTTACAGCAGACCCCAAAAGAGCATTTTACCTTTATTTTCGGCACTCTTGTCGATAAATCACAAATATTACGTGTGTTGCAATTGATGCACTAGGCACGGAATCTACCGCAAATAAAGTATAAAAACAACAACAACAACAACAAACGATTTCAGTAATGAAACATAGTATAATACACCCTCCCCCCACCTAATGAATCAATTCATATCATAGTATTGTCTACTTTACGCGCGTTCGATGAGAAGCCGGTCAGTGCATCTGTCCGCACTGTCTCTGGTCGCTGTGAGAGAGAGAGAGAGAGAGAGAGAGAGAGAGAGAGAGAGAGAGAGAGAGAGAGAGAGAGAGAGAGAGAGAGAGAAAGAGAGCACACCGATATAATAAACAGTGCAATACAGCAAACAGCATCTTCCCAAGCGTGCGAATTTTGCTGAAGGCGCGCGCTAGCTGGAACTGCTCTTTTTTTAACACACAACGTGCTATGCGCGCAGCTGTAAGAAAGAATAAGTAGGCCACATCTGCAAGGGAGTGCGCATTGCTGTTAGCTTACGGTCAGCTGTTGGTGTAAGGGGCCCTCACCATAGACATACACACGATAAAGTCGATGGCCTTCACACGTCCAATCTTAGCCTGAGGCGGTCAAATACAAGTTGTTTCCAGAACTGTATGGGGAAAGTCGTGAATGAAAATCCATGGAATGTATCCGGATCCACATCAAAGATCTTTTCAGCAGCATGTTAAATGTTTTCCACTCGGCATGGACACTATGACATTGTTCACGAACTGATAACTATCTTCTGATATATTATCATAGATTTCATTATTTTTTTTCGCGATTCAAAGTTAGCATTCTGTCGTTTCCACATCCTGTAAAAAAAAAAAGTACATGGCGAGTAATTCTTTTCTTTCGTTCCGAACCCACTACTATCTCTTCTGACAGAAAAAAAAATGTTTTAACTCATGAGCTAACTTGCTTGATGACTTGTGTACAAAAGTGACAAAATTTTGAAAAAGAATAAAAGCTTTCGAATCAACCTTTTCACCCCTTTTATAATACAGTAAACAAACCTTTTTTTTTTTGTTTTAAACAAATTTTTTTACCACATGAACATCGAATACATGCACAATACAACAGGAGCAATTGGAAGGTTAAAGCTTTAATGTGCCCTACAATGTGACGTTACACAACTGACTGATTTACACGAAAGCAGTAACAAACATACACACTATATCTCATTTCGTACCTTGTCAATTACGCCTTAAAGCTTACAAGAAGTACACAAATGTGCAGAATGAAAAACGAAGATTTGGGGCGGATCCGATAAAAAGGGCGAGTCCAGGATTCGACTTGACGGAGGTCTGCCTTCTCCTGACTGCCTATCTGGTAATCTTGTTCATTTCGCTTTACTTTCCTCGGTTTCTTCATTTTCAGAAGTCCTTCTTTTTGTCCCCATCTCTTTCTGAAGCAGGCAGAGGAATGTAAACTACCCCATCCTTCATCCTCCGCACATACTAGTATTACCCGTCATCACCACCACCAGTTCACACTGTATAACGACCAAATCACACCATACCTTCAAAATCAGCACTAGTAACACCATTCGTCCCCGTAATACTCCCTAGATCCCCAAACATTCCTAGCCCCCCACCTCCCCCCCTCCCCCCCACACACATCCCTTCCTTCCCCGTCTCTCCCTAAGCGCACTCCCAACTCCTCCTTCCTGCTATATATACACCAACTTCTCCCCCCCCCCCCCCCCCCAACCCCCCTCTTCCCCCACCTCAAAGGAAGAAGGCCTCAGTCCTCCTCACTGGGGGTGTGTAGAGGACTCGCTCGGCTACCACAAAGCCCACGCGGAAGAGGAGGTTGGTGGCGGGCAGGAAAGGCAGGATCATCAGGGCCAGGGCCACGAGCAGCACGTGCGACCAGTCACCGGAGGGACCGCCGCTCGTCTTCCTCCTGCCCCCACTCGGCGCCGTGAAGTTGCTGCTCTTGCTCACGACGCCGTCGGCGGTGTCAGTCATTGTGTTGGTGGTGGTGGTGATGATGATGCCGTCGTTGCTGTGGTTGTTGTTGCGGTCGCTGTCGTCGGATGTCTCGCTGGTCTGGTCCTTTGAGTGCGAGTTCGTATTATTGTTAACAATTGCTATGGCAGTAGTAGTGACATGAAGGGGGGATGGGGAAGAAGCCAAAAGAATTCTACGAATGGCGTAGACCGGTACATATATGAATGAAAATGGAGATAATGAACGTTTATCTATAAAGATATATACATACATACATACATACATATATCTATGTCTATATATATGTATGTATGTACAGAGATGAAAAACAAAGAGAGAGAGAATTCAGAAATCCAGTCTCTGACCATGCTTCTTTCGGTTTCTAATCCACTTCATCCCCAAAAACAAACAAGATAATTGTTTTTTCTTCAAGGGGCTTACAGATCAGAACGAAAATCATTTCTAGGAAACTGTCTGTCTGTCTCTCTCTCTCCGAGAATTATGCTTTGAGAATTTAACCACCAGAACGGGCGTTAGATGTGCTGTTTGTCTATATGTCCGTTTTATGTATTTCTCGCTGGAATCTCTCTCTCTCTCTCTCTGTATTTGTCTCTCTCTGTACACACACCCACACACTCACAAACAGAAAAGAGAGAGAGAGAGAGAGAGAGAGAGAGAGAGAGAGAGAGAGGGGGGGTTAAAAAAAACAAAAAACAAAAACGGACCCCTCTTCCCCCATCCACCCACCCCCTGTCTCCTCAAAACAAACGAACAAAACAGACAAACAACCACGCCTAAAAAATCAACAAAACAACCCAAAATACCTGCTTCAAGAAATTCCGTAGACCTGCGAGCCCCGCTGACGCAAAGAAGGCGTAGAGGATGACGGTGGCGAGGTTTCGACGTCATCGAGGCCCGTGACGAGGGGCAAGCTGCCGCCTTGCCAGTCGTAGTTCAGCACACGAGGACACAGCAGCATCCAGGCGTTGAAGGCCAGCAGGTAATTGAACGTCAGCACTCTGCAACGACGTGAAATAAGGAAGGAAGCAACAGGTGAATGGCGACCTATCAGTGAATCAATCGCATGGAAGCTTACAGAACTGGACGAATCATGTATCCCGACTCATCTCTCTCTCTCTTGCGTGTGTGTGTCTCCGTCTCTCTCTATTTGTCTGTCTGCCCCCCCCCCCCCCCCCCCCCCCCCCCCCCCCCCCCGCCTCTCTCTCACTTACGCACATAAATTTCTGTCGTGTTTTCTTTTGTTCCAAAAATTTACAAGGAAATAAAACCGTTTGAATACATTTCCTTCCATTTTAAATTTCAGTTGTTTTGTTTATAAATTTCACACACCGACTGTTAGACCAATTCAACACATGAATTATGAGTTAAAAAAGGAAGAAGGAATGGTGAAAAGCGACGACAACAAAGAAAACTACAAGAATTTCTTTCGAATTACACCAATTACAAAACAACAACAACAAACAAACAACAAAACAACAACAACAACACAACAGCAACAAAAAACTATTTCGTAAGCAGCTGTTCTCATTCTTCGCTTGTGTGTCGAATCTATCAAAACACTCTCCAACCAATTCTCCCTGCCCATCCTTGCTCGCTCTCACCACAAACCTTCCGCCATCAAACCTGCGAAGTAGATAAAGATCAACAAAGAATACATGAAAGAATTACTTAATGAACAGTCAGAAGTTAGAGCGATAGATAGACAGACAGACAGACAGAGAGAGAGAGAGAGAGAGAGA
>JADBJO010006623.1:127765-129952 GCA_016801955.1 Conus betulinus
GGGGAGAAAAAAAAAAAACACAAAAAAACCCCCTGTCTTGAAGAAGAAGCAAACCACAAAGACAACATCTACGAATCTACACCAGCATTCCCCCACCCCAACCCCCACCCACCCCAAAAACGAGAAGAAAAAGAAAAAGCAAAACAAACAAAAACAGAAAGCAAAATAGAAAACCACAACAACAAAAATGACATTGCAGCTAAACAATTGACGTACTAAAGCTGATAAAACCAGGCTGTGATGGGAACGCCGCCTGCCCTTCCGCTTTAATTTGTCAATCCCAGATTTAAAAACAAACGTAAGAACAGACATGAAAAACATCTAAAAGGCACGAACAGAATAAAAGAAGCCATACGGTCTGATATATATTTTAGAATGGACAGTTGTGTCCCCTCTGCTGAGTGTCTAAAAATGTTATTAGTATCTAGTAATCAGATCACAACAAACAACAAAGATAACGTGTTATCCATTGTGAACGAGAAAAATGTGAAAGAGACATTCTACAACAAAGGTGAAAATGAGTGTAATAAAAAAAAAAAAAAAAAAAAAAAAGGAAACCAAAAACAAACAAAATAAACAAACAAATAGTACGGCGGCTTATGAGAAACGAAGCCAGGCATTCCAGCGTTCTTTGATCTTGTGATTTTGCACCGAGGTCAAGGTCAGAACGATCCATAGGCAATAACAGATCCCGATTTTTCCTCGTTGATCAACACAATCCGCGTGGCTATTGATCAAAAGAGAGCATCGATCAAATCTGCTCTGACACGTTTGATCGATGCTATCTTTTGATCAATAGCCACGCGAGTTGTGGGCAGAACCCCAAATTGTTCCTTACGAGAACTTCTTAGCCTGAGGTTTTGCTTTCAATGATGTCTTAAAGACATAACAATTGGAACTATTCATAGCATACACACCGGTTTAGTTTCCCCTTTTGTGACGAGAGTGTGACTGTTTCTCAAGCAATGGTCGCTTTTTGAAAAACGGATGTGAAAGAAAACAAAATCACTAAATAATCTGCATGTGTGTGTGTGTGTGTGTGTGTGTGTGTGCTCCAGACAGAGAGAGAGAGAGAGAGAGGCTCTTCTGTGCTCGTGTGCGTGTGTGTGTGTGTGTGTGTGTGTGTGTGTGTGTGTGTGTGTGTGTGTGTGTGTGTGTGTGTGTGTGGTGTGGGAGAGAGAGAGAGAGAGAGAGAGAGAGAGAGAGAGAGAGAGAGAGAGAGAGAGAGAGATTATTATGAAGAGGCACAATGCGTTGCCAGACTGTAACATGTATTTTATGAGGACTGGGTCTTTTCTTTCAGATGAACGAAGTTCTGAATTATTTCATGTGCAGGAATCGTGTCCAGGAAAATACAGATCAGAACTTAAACTTAGATTAAAAAAATAAATAAAATAAATAAAACAAGAAAAAAAAATATAGTTCACAGTCAGGAAATACGACCCATAGAAAATACACTTCGCAGATGGAAAACTGAGGCTTGGGCTATGAAATACAGCTAAGAACAAGGGAATATATACTTCATAGATACAGAATACAGCTTTGCATAAGAAAATGCACATTAATATACAGTACAAAATGCACATCATAGCTAAGGAATACAAGTACGAGATGCACAAAATAGCTAAAACATACAAGTAGAAAATACCTCATCATAGCTAAGAAATTCAAGTCAAGTCAAAGGCAGAAAATGCGCACTATAGCTTAGAAATACAGCGCAGAGAGAGAGAAAAAAAAGTTCACAGCTAGAGAGCACAGTACAGAGCTAGAAAACACGAGTCGCTGCTACGACGTACACCTTAGACCCAGAAAATCCAACTCGGAGGTAGAAAACACAGCTGAAATCAAGGAAATTCGGGTCAGAGGTAGCATATACAGCTAAGAGGTAGAAAATACAACTAGGAGCTAAGGAACAGAATTCAAAGGTAGAAAATACAGCTTAGAGCCATAAATACGACTCGGTGTTAGACAGTATAGCTAAACTAGCTTAGAGCCAGGAAATGCGACTCAGAAATAGAGCATACAGCTTACACTTAGGTTGCGCGGTTGAAAGCTATAAAACACAGGTCTCTGCCTGAAAATACAGCTGAAAATGAGAAAATACAGTACATCGCAAAGAAATGCAATCCAGTGCCGGGAAGTACATTTCAGGAAATGTAGATACAGCTCACAGCTAAGAAAAATAAT
>JADBJO010006624.1:0-15000 GCA_016801955.1 Conus betulinus
ACTTCACATCAACGAAACCTTTTTGCTTTTGCGGGGGGGGGGGGGGGGATGACTTGTTTCGTATACCAGTGAAGCAAGGAATTCCCATTACATCCTCCCTTTTCAATCACCCATAACATTGCCTTATACTGGAATATGTAATGATATATTCTGCCCCAAGCTTTCGGGTTGAAGGAAAAATGTAGTACTGTTTGAACCAGTTCTGAAAGAATGTCTGTTTGTAATAAATATCCCCTACATTTTTTTTTATCAAAATGTTAACAGTGTACACCAGAAGTTCCCAGATTTAATACAGACT
Source organism: Conus betulinus (assembly GCA_016801955.1). Classification (NCBI taxonomy): domain Eukaryota; kingdom Metazoa; phylum Mollusca; class Gastropoda; order Neogastropoda; family Conidae; genus Conus; species Conus betulinus. The sequence goes on from JADBJO010006624.1 coordinate 299, forward strand.
AATAAACAATCAGTGGAACTTGAAAAAATGAAGTGAAGTGGAGAATTCTTTCATTAAGTAGCAGATGATTTTAGTGTGACAGGTATACGGGTCTTGCAAGTGTGTTCCTGAGGGAGAATGTGAGGACAGTGATTCAAAGTGTGTGCCACCTGCCCTTTGGCAAGTGCGGACGGATTCTCAATCTCTACATCACTATTTTTCTCATCTACCTGTTCTAGTGACCTGCGATTTTTGTAGATGGAGATTGTGTATAGCCACAGCCTCCATGATACAACAATGACAATTTGGACAGCACAAAACCACAAACACGAGTCTACAAATGATCAAAACAAGGAGTTATCCAAAGGGACGAAAGGAACATCAACCTTATACACATACATACTTGTACCACACGTCACTTACAGTTCAACACCTAAAGACATGTCATGTTGCTTCTGATATGGAAACAGCTATGGCCGTTGTGTATGAAATTAATTATAAAACAAGGAAAAGCCGTGGAACAGTAATGATGCCAAACCTGTGGTGAAGACAGTCCCAGATCGATGTCATCGATCACCATGCCTTCCAGCCAGATCAGCGAGTGATGAGATATGACTCATTTGTTTTTGTCACATTGACCACGTTGTTGAGACGGCTACATCACGAAGTGAAGATTGCGTCCTTAATGTTTGGGTTACATCTTCAAACATACAAATGTATATTTGATACATGAATGTGCTCTTCTTGAGGCCCACAACCTGTAGGCAGCTATGTGATGGATGATTACGTTGCTACTTTTAGGTTTCAGTTTTCAATACCTATGAATTCAATAAAAGATTGAGAGACAAACATGAAGAATGACAAAGATACTTTACACACACCACACACACACACACACACACACACACACACACACACACACACACACACACACACACACACACACACAGAGGAATATAAAAACAGTAGAGAGAGAGAGTGATACAGAGAGCACTGATTTGAAAACCTTGAATACACGATCAAAACCTATTTAAGATGACGAAGCCCCTACACTACAAAAGAGTTATATCCCCCTTTCAAATCACTAGAAATGTCGGCTAAACCAGCATGTGGAAGAATATATTGTCCCCGAGCTTTTTGGTTTATAAAACAACAACACTATGTACTGCTTTCAACAAAGTCCAAAAGAATCTCGATTTGTCGTAGACACCGCTTTCATTTTTTTTTACAAAATGTTTATAGAGTTTGGCCTGAGCATCGGAACTTTCTAGTGAAAAGCAAATTAATTGAGTCACGAAGCATAAAACGGAAACGGAAAGCGGTTATATACCAAATATTGTTAGACTGGGTTGTGTACAGATTCTGTTCTAGCTCGAAAGTGGGTGTAAATACAGTTATTGGAAACATGTTTTACATTCGTTTGCAGAGTATAAATGGATCTTCTCTACGAACCAGCCTCATTTAGCTACCATAGCTAAATATCTTTTTGTACATGGAGATTTGTGTACAAGCACGTTCTCAACAAAATAAAATGACGATGGTTGAACGTCACAAAATCTACATACAATTATATTCAGTATTACCCAAACAGAGAGACAAACAAATAATATTCTTAGATGCACAGCATTTTTTGTTACACAATTAGTCGATATCCTAAGCAACTTAAAATATTGTCTGTAGTGTTGATTAACGCCGATCTCTCAGTGAGCCGTTTATCGCGAAAATGCAAACCCGTTGAAGCCACTCAGTGACCGATGACATCGATCACTGTGCTGTCCAGCTGGAAGAGAGAGTGATGAGACAGGACTCATTCTCTCTTTTGTCACACTAAACATGCCGATGAGAAAACTATATAAGAAGAACAGAAAAGAATCCAGCTTTAACTGTTGGGGCTATATCTTCAAAAGAAATATATGATGAATGACCGTATTGTTTGCTGTAGTCTACTACCTTTAGATAATACACGAGTTCCCGAGTAGCATAAGCAATTCTACAAACAATTGTCAATTAGCGACAATGCATTTATAAAATCAATAATCATAGCACAACTTATTCGCGAGAGAGACAAAGAACTGCGGTCATAACCGTTACCTCTCATTTTATTAATACATATATGTAGTCCCAAAATTAGAATCATTAACTGACATCAAAAAGCAGAAGTAAATATGGAGAGACAGAGAGAGGGCATTGATTTTTAAAACCATGAAATACGCAACCAATACCTATGTAAGGTCCTATACCAGCGAAACACAGGATTCACAGTTACCACCCCTTTCCCATCACTAGAAACGTTGCCTTAAAACTGGAATGTGGAACAAAGTATCATCCCCAAGCTTTTGGTTTGTAAGATAACACAGTATGTAATGCTCTAAACAAAATCTGAAGGAATTTTGTGTTTTGTTGCAGACATTGTTTTAATTCTCAAAAATGTTTGGGCGGTTTGGCCTGAACACCAGAACATTCTAAGGAAAACCAGACTAATTAAAGAGCCAGGAAGAAATGGACAGTATATGTAAGAATCTTTTGCGCATGTAGCTGATATCGGTAAGCTGATTAGTTCATTGGTCCTGTGCATACTCTTGAGTGGGTTGTGAAGACAGTGATTCAAAATGTATATATCGTCTCTCACGAGTCTGGACGGATTCTCCAGTTTCTATGTACCAGCATTCTTATCTAGCTGCCATGACGAGCTCCAATATTTGTACATGAAGATTGTGCATATTAATTATCTGCCACACAGAGCAACAGAGAGACTTGACAACAATGTGGAAGACATGAAAAGGGGTGAGACATGCACAGAGTGAGAGAGAGAGGAGAAGGAGGTAGGGTATGTTGTTGCTTGAAGGTTTTTTTTTTCTTTCTTTTACCGGTTAAGTATCTGTGAGATGAATGGTCAGTTTAGTGTATGTACCGTAGATTACATAGCTGAGTTATATGACTATGTCGCTAATTGTAAATTATATATTGACTTTGCTATGGTGTGTGAATGATCATGTTTGTTTAGCAGTTGAGGCCAGTACTTTCTGTGAGTCCCACCCCGCACGTTCGGGTGTTTCTTTTTTTTTCTGATCTGCCTTTTGGCCGACTCTAGAGAAAGGCCAAACAACACTGAGGAAAGACCCACTGACCTCAGGGAAAGTCCTGTAAAGACTGTTACCCGGTATTCTCTTCAGAGGGCACGTACGATCTCATAGCGAAAGCTTCGCCATGTTTGAAGTTGTTCTTCTTCACTTATCAACGGAACAGCATGGAATGAGGCCGCGGGAGAGACATGGAAGTTGTTTGACCGTGGCGTTTTTTCGCTGGTGGTCTCTGCAGTTATGACACATAGACTGGTACATCTATGGGAACGTTGCTGTGTAGGTCCTGTCGTGCCACATTAAGTGTCCATTACGCAATGGTATCTGGCAGGGAGCAATTATGTCCCTTGACGTCTTAATGGAATACTCTGTACATGCCTGAACCTTACGTGAACACAGAGCACGGTTCAAGAGATTGTGCAGGATTGGTCTCAGTTAGTTTGTTCAGCTGTTGAAGACGGTACTTCTCTAGATCCCACTAACAATTGCATGTGCAAATTTTTTTTTTGAATGATCATGTTATTGCATGTAGGCTTTAAAAAGAAATAAATTTAGATGAAGACACTATTTTCATTGATAGTGGTTGACGTCGCTTTCCGCCTTTATCGTTTAAATATCAAGATGTCCTTAATCATGGTGTTGATCGTAGCCTTCATCGTTTTTAAACATGTAGAAATTGAATGATTTTGTCGTTGCTGGGGTAGGTTTCACCGTTTAGATAGATTTAGAATGACGGATTATATGTTTCCTTGTAAGTGTCATTTTAAGATGGATCTGAAACGCATGATTATGGTTCTCCTTGTATGCTTCATTATTTAGATGGTTGTGAGATGAATTATTCTTATTGTTCCGTGTAGTCAGTATCATTTACGTCATAATGAAATGAATAACAACTTTGTTGATTTCAGCCCTCACCAGACAGATGGCTGCGCGGGAAATGATTATATCGTTGCTGGTAGCCTTCATTGTCTAGCTCTCTGTGAGGTGAATGGACATGACGTGGTATGTAGCATTCATTGTTAAGAGGATTAGCTTTGAATCGAATGGTTATGGTGTTACTAGAAGGCTGTCTTTTTCTTTTTTTCTTTTAGCTATGAGATGAATTATCGTAATGATGATTAGACGGACAATTATGTTGCTTGTATGCTTGTTTTATCTCATACGCTTTAGCTTTCAGATGGCTGTGCAATGAATGCTTTTTGGGTATTGGATACAGCATTCAGATAGCTACTTATTAAATTCCTATGCTGTAGTATGTATGCTTGCTTAAAGATTGTTCTATTCATCAGTCAGGTCATAATACAATAAAAGGCTGTTCCTTGTAGGTTGCAGCGTTAGGATAGGGAAGGGGGTAACGTATTATGCTCCAGCTGGCACTCTTCATCATTTTGATAGCTGTGCGATTAAAAAGTCAGACGTGTACACAGTGACACTGAGACCTGACAGAGAGGCACGAAGAGGAATGAGACACACAGACATACCAAATACTCACAGAGAGAGAGAGAGAGAGAGAGAGAGAGAGAGAGAGGAGAGAGAGAGAGAGAGAGAGAGAGAGAGAGAGAGAGAGAATAACTGATGAATGAACACTAGAAATTCACGAAACAGAACTTTTGCTGATGAATCACTTCGTGTACGAATTTCACAGTTTTTCCCCCTTTTCAAGCACCCAAGTAATAGCCTCATACTGACATATTGAGTAATGTACTGTCTCCAAGTTTTGGGTTCAAAAGACAATAGACTATGTAGTGCTCTGAACAAGGTCAACAAGAATCTCTGTTTGTGATCGACATCACTTTAATTTTTGCCGAGTGTTTTCAGAGATTTGCTTACACACCAGAACTTCTTACACACCAGAACTTTCTTCTCAAACAATAGAATTAACAGCGCTTAGCAATTGTAATGAAGCACACAACTCTTGAGCTATGTAGCAGATGTTGTCAGAGAGATATGTTATATGGGTTCTGTTCGTACTCCTGACGGGATGATTACAGTGATTCGAAACGTGTTTATCAGGTCCATCATGAGTCCGAACAGTTTTCCAGTATCTGCGTTCTCATCTTGCAGTCGTTGTGACCAGCAATGTTTGTACATGGAGATTGTGTGTAACCACAACCTCCATAACAATGACATAGTATGATATATGGTAAATACCTATTAAACATAAAAGAAAGTATCCCAAAGAAATTAGCAGATGATTTAATAAGATCCTATCCAAGCAGGTATACAAAGAAACAACAACCTTATTACACACATTGATCTTCTAACACAATCAGTCACAGTCCATTTCTTACAGATATGTCATGCTGTTACTGATGTGGATCAATGATTTCCTATATGTGTGTAATGAATGGTGTAATGAAGGGTGTAAGAAGGAAGGCTGTTGAACGGTCATGATGCCAGACGTGCGCTGTAGACATTCACAAATCGATATCATTGATCACCATGCCGTCCACCTGGAACAGGAAGAGTCATGAGATTATGACTCATTCTGTTTTTGTCACGTTGATCACGTCGTTAAGAAGAAGGCTCATTCTGTTTTTGTCACGTTGATCACATCGTTAAGAAGAAGACCACATAACAAAACTTGAAAATATTCCGTCGTTAACTTTCGGGCTAAATCTTTAAACACCCACATCATGTTCGTCGAATATGTTACTTTTTGTTGGCGACAGATATTTGTCTAGATCTCGTGTTGCTTTTTAGCTATGAGTTGAATGATAGCTGGTAGCATTCATCTTTTAGCTAGCTATGATATGTATAGGTGTGTTATTGATTGCACCCTTCATTGTGTCAGTAGCTATGCAATAAATGTGATAGACGTGCACATAGTGAGACAGAGAATTGACATTTCACGTTTCACAAGAAGGAGAGGGACAGACAGATAAGGCATATAGAGAGTTAGAAATGGTAACAGAGAGAGAGAGAGAGAGAGAAGAGGAGGCATGTTGTTGCTTGAAGTTTTTTTTTTGGGTTTTTTTACCGGTTAAGTATCTGTACGATGAATGATCAGCTTCGTGTATGTGCCGTAGATTAGATAGCTATGAGCTATATGACCATGTCGCTAATTGTAAATTATATATTGAATTTGCTATGAAGTGGATGATAATGGTTTTTTTTTTTTTTTTGGCAGTTGAGGCCAGTACTTCTGTGAGTCCCACCCGCACGTTCGGGTGTTTCTTTTTTTCTGATCTGCCTTTTGGCCGACTCTAGAGAAAGGGCTTACAATGGTGAGGAAGGACCCACTGACCTCAGGGAAGTCCTGTGAACGCAGCGCACGTTTTCAAAGAATTGCTCTCATTTAGTCTGTTCAGCCGTCGAAGACGGTATTTCTCTAGATCCCACTTGCACTTGTATGTGCAATTTATTTTTGAACGATCATGTTGTTGCATGTAGGCTTTCATAACTGTAGATAGCTATAACATTATTAGTTGTGACGTCGCTTGCCGCTTTCATCGTTTAAATATCAATGAGATACATACTCATGTTGTTGATCGTAGCGTTTAACGTTTACACATGTAAAAAGTGAATGATGTTGCTGGTATGTTTCATGGTTTAAATAGATTCAAAATGACAGATTACATTTTTCCTTGTAAGCGTCATTTTAAGATGGATCTGAAACGCATGATTATGGTTCTCCTTGGATGCTTCATTATTTAGATGGCTGTGAGATGAATTATTCTTCTTGTTCCGTGTAGTCAGCATCATTTACGTCATAATGAAATGAATAACAACTTTGTTGATTTCAGCCCTCACCAGACAGATGGCTGCGCGGGAAATGATTATATCATTGCTGGTAGCCTTCATTGTCTAGCTCTCTGTGAGGTGAATGGACATGACGTGGTATATAGCCTTCATTGTTAAAAGGATTAGCTTTGAACCAAATGATTATGGTGTTACTCAAAGGCTTTCTTTTTTCTTTTCATAGCTATGAGATGAATTATCGTAATGATGATTAGACGGACAATTATGTTGCTTGTATGCTTGTTTTATCTCATACGCTTTAGCTTTCAGATGGCTTGTGCAATGAATGCTTTTGCTGGTTGGATACAGCACTGAGATAGCTACTTATTAAATTCCTATGCTGTAGTATGTATGTTTGCTTAAGATTGTTCCATTCATCAGTCAGTTCGTAATACAGTAAGCAGGCTATTCCTTGTAGGTTGCAGCGTTAGGGTAGGGAAAGGGTAAAGTATTGGGCTCTTGCTGGCACTCTTCATCATTTTGATAGCTGTGTGATTAAAAAGAAAGACGTGTGTACACAGTGACACTGAGACCTGACAGAGAGGCACGAAGAGGAGAGAGACACACAAACATACCAAAAGAAATACGAGAGAGAGAGAGAGAGAGAGAGAGAGGGCGAGAGAGAGAGAGAGAGAGAGAGAGAGTAACTGAGAGAGAGAGGAGAGGGAAGATACTAGAAATTCAAAGACCACTGATTCAACTTTTTTGCGGATGATTGACTTCGTATACAAATTTCACATTTATCCCCCTTTTCAAGCACCCCAAGTCATAGCCTTATTTACAGAGATTTGCGTGCACACCAGAACTTTCTTCTAAACAATAGACTTAATGGTGGTTAACAATTGTGATGAAGCACAAAACTCTTGAGCTAGGTAGCAGACTTTGTTGGAGAGATATGTATATGGGTTCTGTTCGTACTCCTGAAGGGGCGTTTTTCGCAGTGATTCGAAACGTGTGAAACTGTACTCTTCAGTGAGTCCAGACGGTTTCTCCAATATCTACGTACCTGCTTTCTCATCTTGCAGTCATTGTGACCAACAATGTTTGTACTTGGAGATCGTGTGTAACCATAATCTCCATCATACAACTATGATATATGATACATACTGATTAAAAGTAAAAGAAAGTCTCCAAAGAAATTAACAGATGATTCAGGGAGGTCTTATTTAACAAATATATACAAAGGAACAATAGCCTTATACACACATTTATCTTCTAATACAATCAGTCACAGTCCATCTCTTAATGATACGTCATGCTGTCTCTGATGTGGATGAATGATTGCCTATATGTGCGTGATTAATGATGTAAGAAGGAATGCCCTTTAACAGTCATGATGTCAGAACTGCGCTGCAGACTTTCACAGATCGAAGTAATTGATCACCATGCCGTCGTCCACCTGGAACGGGAAGAGTGATGAGATTATGACTCATTCTGTTTTTGTCACGTCGTTAAGAAGAAGGCTATATGACAAATTTTAAGGATATTCTGTCGTTAACTTCCGGGCTAAGTCTTTTAAACACCCACATAATTGTTTGAAATATTTTTCCGTTCGTCGGTTACAGATATTCTCTAGATATGGTGTGCTTTTAGCAATGAGTTGTTTGTAGCATTCATCTTTTAGCTGGCTCTGATATGTGTAAATAAGTATGTTGTTTCACTGCACCCCATCATTGTGTTAGTAGCTATCCAATGAATGTGATAAATGTGCATACAGTGAGACAGAAACTGGACAGAGAGGCACAAGATTGAGAGAGACCGACGGATAGAAGATATAAAGAGTTAGAAAATGATAAACAGAGAGAGGGAGAAAGAGAGAGAGACAGGACAGGCAGACAGACAGAGACAGACAGACAGAGAGTGAGAAAGACAGAGAGAGATAATCTTTTCTACATGTCGCAATTTCCAAGGATAACAGATTCGTAAACACACGCTTTAATTCAGCCAGCTCTTGCCACCCAAGGGGCCAGCTAAGCATGATTAGATTTACACAAACGTTTTTTCAAATTTACATATCTTCAAAAGCACATGAATATGCAGATGAGTTGTGTCTCCATCAACACTGACGGAGAGATGAATTTAAAAGAAAAAAAAAACATTGAAACAACAAACAATAATAAAGAAATTGATGGAGAGAGGAGAGGGAGGAGATGAGGAGGAGTCAGGCGAGAGAGGAGATAGAGCATATGAATGTGTTGTGAGCAGAGAGTGGTGTGTGAGAAGAGGAGAGAGAGGGCGACGAGTGGGAAGGAGGGCTAGAGGAGGAGAGAGGAGAGGAGGGAGGAGGGAGAGGGAGACGAGAGAGAGAGAGAGATTTGAGAGAGAGATTGTGGAGTTGCTTTACACTTCAATTGAGCGGATAGGATGAAAGGAAGAGAGGATGAGAGAGGAGGGCAGGCGGGGAGAGGGAGGCAGAGGAGAGACGACCGTTTTCACTGAGGCGAGAGAGAGAGAGACGGAGCGCGGAGAGAGAGAGAGCGACCGAGAGGCGAGACGGGTTTTCATGACACGTCCCGTACAAGCTTGACAGAGTCCGCTTGTAATAAATTGTGACGGTTTGATAGAGCTTTGCGTTTTTAAAAACGTGTGGGACTCTTTATTTAGAGGGACGACAGAGACTTGACAAAGAGGCACAGAGAGAGACAGATTGAATAGAGACATGCGAGAGGATTTCAAAGACGACTTCGTTGTGTGTGTGTGGTGTGTGTGTGTGTTGTTGTGTGGTGTTGTTGCCTCAGAGACGGTGTTCGAGAGAGAGGAGGGAGGAGGATGAGAGAGGGAGAGGAGAGAGAGGAGAGAGAGAGAGGAGAGAGAGGAGAGAGGAGGAGAGGGGAGAGGGGAGGAGAGATTTTGGGAGAGAGGAGGAGAGACGGGGAGAGAGAGCGGGATAGTTTTGCTTTTGCCTTTTGCTTTTACACTTCATTGTTTAGATAGCTATGAATGAATTGGGTGACGTTACCTGCAGCCTTCGTCATTTTTGTTAGACGGCTAGGAGATGAATAATTTTCTTTTGTTTCATACACGCCCCGTACAAGCTTGCAGAGTCCAACGTTTAGGCTTATCATGTGTGCTTCTTGTAAATTTCTTCGTTTTAATAGGTTTGCGATAAAAGGAGACAGACTCTTATATATGGACACAGAAGAGACTTGACAAAGAGGCACAAGAAGACAGATTGATAAGGACAGAGAGAAAGAGAAGACGTAGGACATTGAGAGACGAGAGGAGAGAGAGAGATGAGAGAGAGGAGAGAGAGAGAGAGAGATGAGGAGAGAGAGGAGAGAGAGAGAGAGAGAGAGAGATTGAGGAGAGGAGAGAGAGACAGAGAGAGAGAGAGAGAGAGAGAGATAGAGAGAGAGACAGGAGAAGAAAGACAGACAGAGCAGACGGACAGACAGACGGACAGACAGCAGGAGAGAGAGAGAGAGAGGAGAGAGAGAGAGAGAGAGAGAGAGGAGGGGGGGGGGGTGGGGGGGAGACAGACAGAAAGTGAGTCACACACACACACACACATACTCATGAATATTCCAACAGTCACCACGTCAGGCGGAGCAGCAGCATATGACGTGCACGGTTAAGATCGGTGGCTGCACGCCTCATTAATCAGGTGAGCTGGAACAATGCTGTAATGATGCCAGGCGCTGTGTCAGGACATCCACAAATCGATTGTATCGATCACGGTGTCGTCCAGGTAGCACACAGGGCGGGTGAACCGTGACTGATGCTGTTACTAACGTGTAGACCACGTCGTTTCGGACCCTGGTGTGGTGAACCGTGAGGGACTCCGTTTTGGGGTCAACGTTAAGATAGCTAGTCAAGGAATAATTATGCAGTTGCTAGTAAGCTTCAGGCAATGATAAGATGGATGATTACGTCGCTTCCTGTAGCCTTTGTCGTTGGAATAACTTCGCGATAATGTTGTAGTATGTAGTCTTCATCATTTAAATAGCTTTAAAAACCAACGGTTATATTTCTGGTTGTAGGTTTTACATTTAGAGAGCTACGAATTGAATTTTTATGCTGTTGCATTGAAGCTTTATGAGTTTAGATAGCGACAAGATGAATGATTATGATGTTACTTGTAGTCTTCATCATTTACGTATATACTTTGATGAATCATTTTGTCACTGCTTGTAACCTTCATCGTTTAAATAGCTGAAACGTGAAATCAGGCGGTTGATGGTAGAATTCGTCGCTCTGATAATCTTAACAGACATGTTATGGGGGTTTTTTTTGTTGTTGTTTTTAAGCTTTCCATTTTCTAAGCTGTGAACCTTAAGTTTTACGTTCGGGCATATTAGATAAATTATTATGGTGCTCTTGTATGTTGCTTTTTTTTAAGCCATAAGATGAAATGTTCTCTTGTTGCTGGTAGGTTTTACGCGTGGAAAGCTATACGATGAATGATCATGTTGTTGCTGGTGTCACATGTTAGACAGTTTTCAGATAGATTATTATGCTGTTAGTGGTAACTTTCATCATTCAGAGAGTCAAGCGATGAATGGCTACTTTATTGCTTAAAGCCTCCCTAGCTTAGACAGCTGTCAGATGAATGATTATGTATGTACCTTTAGCCTTCATCGTGTGGTCAGCTGTACATTGAATGATTGTGTTGTTCTTGTATGTCTTTGTTGATCAAACAGCTATACACTAAATATTTTACTGCGCAGCATGTAGGCTTATATGAGCATGTGCGCTTCATCATGTAGAGGGTTAAGCAACAACAACAACAACAACATTAACACTGCACACGCACACGCACACACACACACACACACACACACACACACACACACACACACACACACACACACACGCACACACACACACACACACACATCATCTTTATATCTCGCTGTATCTCTCTCTCTCTCTCTCTCTCTCTCTCTCTCTCTCTCTGCGTATATATATGTATATTAATATATATATATATATATATAGTTTTCAATATTCAGTCCAAATAAATTGCTGGACACCACTCCTCCCAAATATACTTCTGGGTAAAAACTTGGAGTAAAAAAAAAAACACAGAAGTAGACAGTTTCATTTTAAATTGTATATTTCTCCAATAAAATTTTCGCTTAAAAAGCTTCTTCAGTATTGCAACTGTTTATAAAAGCACACTGTATATATATGGTACATTTAACAAGAAAACAGTTCAAGAAGCCTTTTTTTTGTACAAATTAGATAAACCCTTTTTCTCGTGCATTCATGTATCAACATTCACACTCACTCTTGCCCAACATGTATGAGGATTTCCGTTCATACGTATGCATACGCCGGTGTTTACGAAGATGAACGGAAATCCTCATACATGTTGGGCAGAGAGTGAGTGTGAATGTTGATACATGAATGCACGAGAAAAAGGGTTTATCTAATTTGTACAAAAAAAGGCTTATTGAACTGTTTTCTTGTTTTAATGTACCATATATATATACAGTGTGCTTTTATAAACAGTTGCCATTACTGAAGAAGCTTTTTTAAGCGAAAAATTTTATTGGAGAATATACAATTTAAAATGAAACTGTCTACTTCTGTGTTTTTTTTTATTTTACTCCAAGTATATATATATATATATATATATATATATATATATATATATATATATATATATATATATATATATACTAGTCACTAGTCACACAAAGTTAAGCACAGGCCTTTGTACACAGGGGGTTGATTCATCCCTTCAAAAACATTGTTTTTTTTTGTTATGCGGCAACCAATGATGGAATCTCACACAGCAGTGTGTAACCCAGCCTGTGTCAACTGGTAGTGCGCACGGGGGTCTTGGTGACCTCGTTACCGCGCGGGATAAAAAGTGCAAAGTTGCGTTAACTGTGCCTGTTTTTGCATCAAGCTTGCTGGCGACACAAGATGCGTAAAATGAAAAATTCTTTTTTCCCCGTGCAAGAGCAGTCTCTCAAGTGAGTTTTATGCCCCTTCTTTTGGCTGTTTAAGCGCGGGGTTGGTTACTGTCAGCCCTTTTCTCACCATGCCCCACCACGAAGAAAACTTAGCACCTTTGACAAAACCAGGGCGATTGCGTGGATACAAGATGGCATTGCAAAGGCTGAAGTGGCGCGCGACGACTTGGTGTGCATCATTCATTGTTTATTGTTAGACTGAATCAGCGTTTTAGGGCGACCAACAGCGTTGAAGAGAGGGCCACGGTCAGGTCGGCCTAGGCAGACTACTCCCAGAGAAGATCGTTTCATCGAGAGGCAGGCCCTATTGCAGCGGGATACCACTTCCACCAGCATCCAAAGGCAGCTTCGTATGGCAAATAAACACCATCCTCAGCCGTCAAGCCATACGAAACCGTCTTCACCACTTCGGCCTCAGATCACGTCGCCCAGCTGTTCGACCACGACTGCTAGCAGCCCATAGGCTGGCTCGCCGAGCTTTCTGCCATCGTCATGTGAGATGGAACCAACAACAGTGGTCCCAGGTCCTCTTTTCAGATGAGTCGCGGTTTAGTCTTGAACACAATGACGGCCGAACTAGAGTTTGGAGGCGTGTTGGTGAACGTTACATTGATGCAGCTGTTCGCCAGACCAGGGCCTTTGGGGGAGGATCTGTTATGGTATGGGGTGCCTTCAGCCTCCACCACAAGACACCACTCTACCATATTGATGGAAACCTCACAGGCATCCGCTATCGGGATGAAATCCTGGCGCCTTTCGTTGTTCCGACCATGCAACGGATAGGACCCATGGCAGTCTTCCAAGACGACAATGCTCGGCCACATAGGGCCCGGGTGGCCGAAAACTTCATTGTGCAGGCCGGCATCAACAGGATGATCTTCCAGGCGTATAGTCCCGACCTCAATCCCATCGAGCATATGTGGGATGAGTTGGGGAGACGTGTGAAGGAGAACCATCCACCTCCCAGAGACCGCCAGGATCTCTTCCAAATGTTGCAACTGGAATGGCAGAGAATCCCTCAGAGGGTCATCAGAACACTGGTCAACTCGATGAGGAGTCGCTGCGTGGAATGTCTCGCCAATGGCGGTGGCCACACCCACTATTGAAATGATTTTGTGAACTGAACAGATTTTGCGAACTTGATTTCGACCCATCCTCTGTTTAATTGTCTGTAAATCAACAACCGTTCATTCGATCCCAATGAAATTCAATGTACATTGGAACAAGATAATGAATAAATCTGTTTCTCAATTTCAAAATCGTGGCTTTTATATTTTGGAAATTATGCGGGTACATGTAAACTGTGCTTAACTTTATGTGACTAGTATATATATATATATATATATATATATATATATATATATATATATATATATATATATATAAGGAATGTTATAAGTTGATAATCTTTTCCAAAGTTTTCCTAACTTGTTAGGATAGTCATTTTATACCGCAGTACCTGTTGAGATCGTTTTATTGTGTTGCGGCACTGGCTTTACTTGAGAACATTATCTTTTCATTATTTGGGTAGCAACAGAATGATTAAGCTATCGCTGGTGAAGGGGAGGGGGGGGGGGGGAGGTAAAATTGTACACGTCATCATTCACATAGCCATGCTATGAATTAGATAGACATATACACTGTGACAGAGAGACATTACAGATAGCTACGGAAAGGAGAGGGACAGAAAAATATACCTGAAAGCAAGGAGAGAGAGAAGAGAGAGAGAGAGAGAGAGAGGAGAGAGAGAGAGAGAGAGAGTGAGAGAGAGAGAGAGAGAGAGTGACTCTGTCACTTTTCTATTGTCCAACAGCTGTAAAGCCATTTTAGAAAATGGGGTGGAGGTAGAGTGTGATAGGCGAGTGTGTGGTGTATGTGTGTGTGTGTGGTGTGTGTGGGGGGGGGGGGGGGGGGGCAATCATAAATGACTGAAACGTTATATCATAAATGATCTCAAATCATCTTTGTACGTACACAC
>JADBJO010006624.1:25000-30000 GCA_016801955.1 Conus betulinus
ACACAGACAGATGCTAACAAGCGGCGTTTTGAACAAATTAGAGAGAGAGAGAGAGAGAGAGAGAGAGAGAGAGAGAGAGAGAGGGAGGGAGTAGGGGAGGTCGCCGCTCACCTCAGTAATCAGATAACTGGGAAGGAAGCAGATCAATAATGATGCCCAAGCACAGGATGAGAACGTTGACAATTCCATGACATCGATCATCGTGTTGTCCAGGTAAAAACACAGGGTAATAATATACCAAGACTGATTGTGGTGCCGTGACTATAACATCTACATGAACTATGAAGGATCTCTTTGCTGCCCTACAATTATATCGTTTAGACAGGTATATGATGAATAACTAATGTTTTTTGTTTTGTTTTCGCAGGCTGTATTGTGAAGGTCGATTTGTGTAATGAATGCTGGATGATTATGTGTTGTAACTTGAGGTCCAGTAGTTTTATTCATTAGGGGGACAAATGGTGAATGCATTTTGGTGCTTGGGGCTTCATCGATTCAGTGTTGCATACACCCTCATTTAGACAATCACATTTCTTTCGTGTGATTTGTCTTGCTTGCCGTGTTATGAACGTGGTGTGTGTGTGTTGTGTGTGTGTGTGTGTGTGTTGTGTGTGTGTGTGTGTTGTGTGTGTGTGTGTGTGTGTCTATCTGTTGTGAGAGAGAGAGAGTTGGAGAGAGAGAGAGAGAGAGAGAGATGAGAGAGAGAGAGAGATGGAGAGAGAGAGAGAGAGAGAGACAGGCAGACAGACGGACGGACGGACGGACAGACAGACAGACAGACAGACATACTGACAGAGACAGAGACAAAACAGATAAAAAGACAGACAGACAGATAGACAGACAGATGGGCAGACAGACAAAAACAGCGAGATAAAAGAAAAAGAGAGATAGACACAGAGAGACAGATAAGCAGACAGCCGGATGGACGGACGGACAGAGAGAGAGAGAGAGAGAGAGAGAGAGAGAGAGAGACAGAGACAGCGACAGAGACAGACAGACAGACAGAGACAGACAGCGACAGAGACATAGAGACAGAGAGACGCTGCTGCTCGCCTCATTAATCAAAGTCCCACGGAAGGGGGTGGATTAACAGTAATGCCAGACCTGGTATGAGGACATTCACAGATCGATAACATCGATCACCGTATTGTCCAGGTAGCGCAAAGGGTGATGGGTCGTGATGGATTTTGTCATCGTGTTGTTTTCTGTGTAGGCAGCTACATGGCAAACGATAAAACTGCATAATGTATACCGCTGTGTGATGAATGAAGACTAATCATTTTGGTTATTCTAGCTACATCGTATAGGCTGTAATGTAAACGAATAATGAACGATTGCATTGTATGTTTTTGAGGTTTAATCCTTCAAATAGCTATGTGACGAATTATGAATTTACTTCCTTGTTGTCATCGGTTTTGTGTTTAAAAATAAATTTGTTATAATTAGAAAAAAAAAAAATAACGTAGGAACTTCTTGTCTAGATCTCCATGTGATTATGATGAATGATTATGTCACAGTTTTCAGGCTATATTATTCAGATCGCTATACAATGAACAAAAATGATTTTTGGTTCTCCTAATCTACATTGTTTAGACTCCTATATCGGCATAACGAGGATCGTGTCGTAGCTTTGAGGCTGTCATGTTTTGATTGGTATGAAATGAACGAGAAATGATTTTTGCTGTAACATTTAGGTTGCATGATTCATACAGTAGGCGATGAGTGATGGATATGTCGTCTTGCAGGTCATTTTGTTTTTAAAAAGGTATGTCTAGAATGATGAACACGTGTGAAAAATTCATGTGTAACTCACGTGGTTTTGATCACATGGTAAACAAAAATGATGCAAGAGCCCGAGATTGTATTGTAGACAAGAGGTTAAGTTGGAAGCAGCTGTTTTGGATTTTCAGTTAGTTGCATTGTAGACACGAGGTCTACTTGGAAGCATCTGTTTTGGGGTTTGTAGTTAGCTCAGCTGTTTAACACACAGAGTTCGCAGAGTTTGAAACAGGACGGTGTGTATCATAACAGCTGTCGCCCTCACGATCCATTTTTACATGATGTCGCTCTGGTGGTATGTGTACAGTGTAAGATAGGACTTCTTCTTCCCCACTATTCTGGACGATTTCTCCCGTCTGCTATGTCGGTACGTGTTGGGGTGCTCATTAATCATGAATGTTAACATCTCTTTTGTGTGATTAGTCTTGACTGGTTTCATATGAGCAAGACGTGAGTTTCTCTCTCTCTCCTCTCTCTCTCTCTCTCTCTCTCTCTCTCTCTCTCTCCTCTCTCTCTCTCTAACTCTCTGTCTGTCTGTCTGTCTATGTCTCTGTCTTTGTGTGTGTGTGTGTGTGTGTGTTTCTGTGTGTGTGTGTTGTGTGTGTGTGTGTTGTGTGTGTGTGTGTGTTTCTGTATATATATATATATATGTATATATATATATATATATATGTGTGTGTGTGTGTGTGTGTGTGTGTGTGTGTGTGTGAATGTTGCCTCTGTGTAAAAGTGCTATGGAGAGAGAGAGAGAGAGAGAGAGAGAGAGGAGAGAGGGAGCGAGAGAGAGGAGAGAGAGAGAGAGAGAGAGAGAATCCATTCATATCAGAGACCATGACCCCCAACGAAAGAGTGTGTGAAGATATAAACACAGTAATGACATGAAAACACATCACCTCACAGAAGAAAATGTGAGTAATTGCAAATGATTTCAAGAAGTGAAGGTTTCTGTAGATGTAAAGACGTTGTAGAAAAACAATGACAAAATATTGACAACAGTAGAAATATTTGACCAGAGTAGCCCCCATTTAAACTAAGATGGCTGACTGTAATATTTAGGATTAATTAATATACTTTTCTCTGATACTTGCCAGAGCTGGGCAGTTCAGATTCTTGTGAATTCACAAGGACAAAGCAAATCACTTTATTGAAAATAATGAACAGTTAATTTGAAATATTCCCTATTTTTTGTAAGATATGTTAAAGATATTCCTGTTTTCTTTGGTAACACAGACTATATTAAGAGGACAGCCTATGAAAGAGAGAGAGAGAGAGAGAGAGAGAAGAGAGAGATCCGAGAGGAGAGAGAGAGACGGAGACAGAGATAGAGATAGAGACAGAGACAGACAGACAGACAGGACAGAGAGGAGAGAGAGAGAGAGAGAGAGAGAGAGAGAGAGAGTCAGGCCGACAGACACACAGACCAACTGACAGACAGACAGACAGACAGACAGAAGAGAAAACCGGTGTACATGTCCCTGTTGTGACAGCTATACACAAAATCTACACAACCCAGCCCCAAGCCAGCTTATCCCCTTTTCTGACGAGAACAACTCACCATGTAATGGCTATTAAGGTTAGGTAAGGCAATGTTGCTTATAGCCCAGCCGACTGCGAAAGGGCTATATCAGGGCTGTCACCACGTTAAAATCAACTCACAAGTCATTCATTCACACAACCACTCTTTAAAAATACAACGTCTGAAAACCCATCTGAAAACCTTGTTAACAACCTTATAAAATCTCACTCCGATTAAAAAAAACAACAATGTTAATCTCTTTCAATAATTCAAAGATCGCATCAGGTGGATCATCTCTGAAGAAGGTTTTCATGGAATCTGCTATAAAAAAAAATGTTTGTCTGTTATCATGCAAGTCCCTACACTCTTGCAATGGCTGGGTCTGGTCTCGGTCTCCATTTGAAGATCCAGGCTGACCGCAGTGTCCGCATCACTGAACACGCTACGGTGGAGGTACTAATTCGGAGTGACAGAAACAGGGTGAGAACAAACAGATGCTGATATCTTCCGTCGTTGGTTTGTTAATCCCTGTGCAGCGTTGGATGAAGCGTTAGTGAGTTTTCTTTTTAATTTCTTGTTGTCCATCGTGTCCACCTGTTTGTCCACAGTCTTGTCTCTTGTTATGTGAACTGTGTCTTTTTTTTGTTGGAGGAGGAGGAGGAGGATGTGTGTGTGTGTGTGTGTGTGTGTGTGTGTGTGTGTGTGTGTGTGTGTGTGTGTGTGTGTGTGTGTGATGTTGCGGTATCCCGTTTCACACACCATTTATACCACTAACATTCATTCCCACAATTTTTACTTTTCAATCAAGGAGCCCGCAGCATTAACTAACTCGGCTCGCAATTTCGCTATCTGACTCCCAGAAATTAATACTCAAAAGACCCAATTAACTTCCACAATTTTCTCATTTTCAGGCAACATCACATCACATTCATCCTTCCTAGCAAAACAACTGCTTCGCCGTAGTCATAGTTCGATGCCTTTCATTACAACTGGAGATACTGGTGAGATGTAAATGCAGCTTGTCTATCACCACAAGCGTAACAACAATGTCCTGATATCAAATCGTCCCAAAAATGGGTATGCCTGATGAATCCTTTCCATGTTGGATATCAGACTACTGTTCAAACTGCAAGTCAGCACAGATAGATCTACAGAAGAGATGCAATGGTCAACTTACTGGACCTGGCAGGAAAAGAACGAAGGCAGTTTGAATGTCTCCTGAATTTGAAGCTCTCCATGTCAGTCTCAATCCGTTCCAAACCACACATACAAAATACTAATACATTTAGCAACCCACATCAACACCTCCCCTGGCGTGAATGATCTTCTGGCGTGTATGATCTTCTGACATTTTGAATATAGTTCACAGCGCAGTAGCGGGCACTGTCCAGTCCAACACAGCTCCTTCAGCTCGTCGTGAAATTCCACCACTCAACACAGCCCGATAATGTAATGATTCAAAAAGATGACACAGCTTGTCACAACACGGCTGGACCCAAGCTAGTAAACGCAAGTTCAGTTATCATCATAAAAACATATTCTCTTTCTCTTGAAATGAAAGACTAAGATATCGTCCACTATATTCTGGTTGCCAAATCAACTGACAAAAATTCCATCTCCCTAGTAGTTCCTCCCCAGAGGTCACAAAAACAAAAAAAAAATTGTCATCAAGCCTATTTTGACGTCATTTCATTTTGCTACCTAA
>JADBJO010006624.1:37500-47500 GCA_016801955.1 Conus betulinus
TGTGTGTGTTGTGTGTGTGTGTGTGTGTGTGGTGTGTGTGTGTGTGTGTGTGTGTGTGTGTGTGCTATCTTATCTTTTTTTGCCTATTGTCTGCAAGAAAATCACAGATTGTAAGTGAACTCCTAGCACAGCAGAAAGGCAGTTTAAAAAATCTTAAAGTTAAAATGCGTTAAAACGCTTAAAAGTGACGAACCGTTATGTAACATGTCACGAGGTTAATACCTATCAGTGATAACGAAGGTTGGCACGGTTTCGGGGCACAATAAATGCTCCTTGCCAAAGACCATTCCATGACTTGTTTTCCAGTGGAAGCTGTATCAGGGACCAAGACATTACCTCTGTCTTCAGCTGCCCAGCTCCATCCAGAGACTGCCGTTTTCACGATCACGAGTGGAAATGTCAGACACGATGACAGCTACGTTTTTTTTGTTTTTTAAAATCAGGGACTTGGGTCTAAATGTCGCTGTGACTTGGACAGAGAGAGAGAGAGCGAGAGAGAGAGAGAATGAGAGAGAGAGAGGAGAGAGAGCGAGGAGATGAGGAGCGAAGAGAGAGAGAGAGGGAGAGGAGAGAGAGAATTATAACAATACGAAGTGTTTCAATTCAGAGTTTACGGCCTAGGCCCGATCTGACGGGGATGGGTCGTTACGACTCAACATAATCTCACACGCACACACACAACACACCACGCGCATATACATAACATAACCTAGAATTTAGACAATGGTAATAGGAGTAATTTGTAAGCACTGAAACAAAATGTTAAAGTAGAAGCATACCGCAAAACAAAACAAAGAAAAAAAATGTCCATTGGTATGTGGTCCCCACCTCAACAGTACGTTTATGTCGCCGCAATACACAAATGGTTTCAAAGCTTGTAATGCGGGAAAAAATTAAGTCTTACATCTAGATAATACACGACTCATGCTTACAGCCGTAAGACAGGATTGAAGCATGAAATAACATAGGATTTGTCTTAATTACTGGGCTGAAAGATATCTTATTCTCAAGTAATAAAGAACAGAGGAGAGAGCGAGAGAGAGAGAGAGAGAGAGAGAGAGGAGAGAGAGAACGAGGATGAGATAAGTGAAGAGAGAGAGAGGGGGGGAGAGAGAGGGAGTGAGGAGAGAGAGGAGAGGAAGAGGAGGAGAGAGGGAGGGATGAGAGGGGGAGAGAGCGAGGAGAGGGAGGAGAGATGAGAGAGCGAGAGAGAGAGTGAGAGACGATTGAGAAGCAACGGAGAGGAGAGGAGGAGAGAAGAGAGAGGAGAAATGAACGGAACTGATGAACTGAACGGAATTGAACTGAACTGAACATCTTTGTACGTCATTAGCTATACAGCCTTGGTGACCATGGGGGAGGACGACAAAAAAAACAACACAACGTAAACAGGTAAATCCCACAACAAACAGGAATTAAAAACAATGTACCTATATCTTAACATCCATGGATGCACTCACACACGAAACGCAAATACTACATGCCAAACTCTACCATCCATCTATAAACTATATTAGATGTATACGTTCATCACTGGTTTAGATTTCTTTGAAATTATTTTACCCTTCCCAGTTTAACGCGTTTTTTTATTTTTTTTACCGCAATTGATTTTCAGTTTTTCTTAATTCATTCTTGTTTTCCTAATTACTGAAATTCTTTTGTTCGTGATGTTTGTTCTCTCCCGAATGAAATTTGCCAGCGATATTATGATGATATAATGTTCTGCAATGTTTCAAATGAGCTGTAACTCTGTGTGTGTGTGTGTGTGTGTGGGTGTGTGTGTGGTGTGTGTGTGTGTGTGTGTGTGTGTGTGTGTGTGTGTGTGTGTGTGTGTGTGTGTATGTGTGTATGTGTGTGTGTGTGTGTGTGTGTGTGTGTGTGTGTGTGTGTGTGTGTGTGTGAGAGTAATCCTATGGACAGACCACGTCCCCTAAAGAAGGGATGTGGATGAGACTAAACACAATGATTATGTTTACATTACATTTACAGAACGCCACGTAAATAATTGCAGATAAACTAAGGAAGTGAATCATCTCTATATTTAGATGCTTTTAAAAAAAAAAAGAAAAAAAAAAAGAAAAATGACACGATTTAGACAGCGTCAACAGCAGAAGGTGAACAGCATAATGTCAGTTTAAAGGAAAAAGTAAGGCTGTCTGAGTAAGCTTTCCTGCGATGATCGTGAGAGCTAGTCAAAAAAAAGGACGAAACGTAATTCGAGGATTCTTGTGATTTTTTTTTTAAAAAGGACACAGCAAATCACAATTATTACGAATTCAGTATGTAATGTAGATACCGGGTAGCTTATTCGCATATTCCTAATCTAACTTTTGTTGTAACATATCTTAAGTCCCCCCCCCCCCCCACCTGTGTGTACGTGCGTGCGTGCGTGTGTGCGTGCGTGTGTGTGGTGTGTGTGTGTGTGTGTGTGTGTGTGTGTGTTGTGTGTGTGTGTGTGTGTGTGGTGTGTGTGAGTGTGTGTTGAGTGTGAGACAGAGAGACAGACAGACAGACAGACAAACAAGACAGACAGACAGACAGAGAGAAGTCGGACAGAGAGAGAGAGAGAGCGAGAGAGAGAGAGAGAGAGAGAGAGAGAGAGAGATAGAGAGAGAGAGAGAGAGAGAGAGAGAGAGAGAGAGGTCGCTCCACGCCTCATCAATCAAACAAATGGGAGGGCTGTGGATTAATAAGAATGCCCAGACTCAGAAACGAGGACATTCACAGATCGATGACATCGATCTCCAGGTAGCACAGAGGGGTGATGGGCCGTGAGGGATTCTGTCGTCGTGTTGTTTTTCTTTGCAGACAGCTGCATGACGAACTGTGAAGAACTCGGTTGTCGACGTGGAAAACAGCATAATGTATACAGCTATGTAATGAATGAGGACTGCTGTTTTTTGTTTTTCCTGTTTTTTTTTCTTTCTTTCCTTTTTTGAGAGAGAGGGAGAGAGAGGGGAGAGATGCTTTAAAATGACATTTATGCGGAATGAGAGAGAGAGAGAGAGAGAGAGAGAGAGAGAGAGAGAGAGAGAGACAGACGGGACAGACAGGAGACAGACAGAGAGAGACGAGACAGACAGACAGACAGACAAACAACAACACACACACATACAGAGACCTCCATACAAACCGCACAGACAGACAGGCAGGCAGATTTAGAGGCAGACAGGCTGACAGGCAGGACAGTTACAGACCCTCCTACAAAACACGACCAGACAGACAGATCGACAAGACACAGACGCAAAGTAGTATGGCCTGACAGGATCAATCAAACAACTCGGGAGGGGGCATACCACACTCAGGGCGAGGACATTCACAGATCGATGAGATCGATCACCGTGTTGTGCAGGTAGCACAGAGGGGGATGGGTTGTGAGGGATTCTGTCGTCATGTTGTTTTCTTTGTAGGCAGTTACACGACGAGCTGTGAAGAATTCTGTTGTTGACGTGGAAACAGCACAATTTATACAGGCACGCGATGGATGAGGACTGCTATTTGTCTTTTATTTTCCGTTTGTTTCTTTTTTGTTTTCTTTTTTCTTCTTTTTTTTTGAAAGAGGGAGAGAGGGAGTGTGAGAGAGAGATGCTCTGAATGACATTTATGCAGAATGAGAGAGAGAGAGAGAGAGAGAGAGAGGAGAGAGAGAGAGAAAGAGGAGAACAGAAAGACAGACAGACAGACAGAGAGGTGCGTGTTTGAATGACATTTATGGAGGGAGACAGACAGAGAGACAGAAAGACAGATAGTCAGACAGACAGACAGACAAAGAGACAGACAGAGAGACAGAGAGACAGAGAGAGGCAGACAGAGAGACAGAGATATATAGAGACAGAGACCGACCGACCGACCGACCGACAGACAGACAGACAGACAGACAGACAGACAGAAGACAGACAGACAGACAGACAGACCCATATACAGATCACAGACAAACAGACAGATTTACAGTCAGACAGGCAGACAGATACAGATAGACAGATCGACAAAGACGGAGGCAAGGTAGTAAGGCCTGATAGGTCGAACAACACGGGAGAGGGCATGCCAGACACAGGGCGAGGACATTCACAGATCGATGAGATCGATCACCGTGTTGTGCATGTAGCACAGAGGGGGATGGGTTGTGAGGGATTCTGTCGTCATGTTGTTTTTCTTTGTAGGCAGTTTACATGACGAGCTGTGAAGAATTCTGTTGTTGACATGGAAACAGCATAACTTACATAGGCATGCCATAAATGAGGACTGCTACTTTTGTTTTAGTTCCGTTTTTTTTTTTGTTTTGTTTTGTTTTGTTTCGTTTTGTTTTGTTTTCCTTCTAACTTTGAGAGAGGGAGGGAGAGTGTGTGTGAGAAAGAGAGAGAGAGAGAGAGAGAGGAGAGAGAGAGAGGAGAGAGAGAGACAGACAGACAGACAGACAGAAGGGGTGCATTGAATGAAATTTATGGAGAGAGAGAGAGAGAGAGAGAGAGAGAGAGAGAGAGAGAGAGAGAGAGACAGACAGACAGACAGACAGACAGAGACAGAGACAGACAGAGGCAGACAGAGACAGAGATAGAGACCGACCGACCGACACACAGACAGACAGACAGACAGACAGACCCACATACACACCACAGAGAGACAGACAGGTTTACAGTCAGGCAGGCAGACATGCAGATAGATACAGATAGACAGATCCGACATAGAGGCAAAGTAGTATGGCCTGATAGATCAATCAAACAAACTCGGGAGGAGGTCGATTAAAAATAACGCCAGACTCAGGGCGAGGGCATTCACAGATCATGAGATCGATCACCATGTTTGTTCAGGTAGCACAGAGGGTGCTGGGCCGTAACGGATTCTGTCGTCGTGTTGTTTTCTTTGTAGACAGTTACACGACGAGCCGTGAAGAATTTTCTTGGTGACGCACGAACGACACAATGAATACAGATATGTAATGAATGAGGACTGAGAGAGATTTGAAAGGTGCTTTAAATGACATTTTTTGGAGATTGAGAGAGAGAGAGAGAGAGAGAGAGAGAGAGAGAGAGAGACAGAGACGAGACAGACAGACAGACAGACAGAGAGACAGACAGACAGACAGACAGAGAAGAACGGGAAGGTCAGGAAGGGCTAAAGAAAATGACATCGAATCTGAATATATCAGATTCTCGGACTTTTTTTTTTAATCTAAAAGAATGTAAGCATATTTCTAGTTAAAGAGACTTTATCATGGCAGACAAAGTGCATATTGCCTAATGATGAAGAGTGGATGAAAAAAACGTCGACAGTAAATCAGAACAGAGAGAGAAGTACTTTAAATGACATTTTTAGACAGACAGAGAGAAAGAAAAGTGCTTTAAATGACATTTTTTGGACAGAGAGAGAGAGAGAGAGAGAGAGAAAGTGGCTTTAAATGACATTTTTGGGACAGAGAGAGAGAGAGAGAGAGAGAGAGAGAGAGAGAGAGAGAGAGAGAGAGAGAGGGAGTGTAGGGAGAGAGAATAGGAGAGAGAGAGAGAGAGAGAGAGAGAGAGAGAGAGAGAGAGGCAGACAGACACACGAGCGCGTTCAACACCAGCAAACACGCGCACAGTTATAAGTGGATATCGTTAATCAGTCCGAGGGGGAAAAGATGTGTCTTTAGGGAGGTTTTAAAAGTCTCTAAAGAGTCCGTGTTACGCAGAGAAGAAGGGAGACTATTCCATAGAGCAGGGTGCCTGGTAAGAGAAAGATCGTTGGCTGAAGTTTTCAGGCGAGCGGAGGGAAGCCGAAGCAGACGAGAATCGGTGGATGAGCGTAAGTTGCGAGACGGAACATAGAGATGGAGGAGGTCAGAGAGGTAGGAGGGAGCCAGATTATTAGACATATTTGCAAACAGTCAAGCAGGCAGACAGGCAAACAGGTACAAAATCGAGAGACAGACAAAGACAGAGGTAAAGTAGTATGGCCTGATATAGCTGGAACTATCTAATCTAGTTGAAAATGGTCCACAACTCCATTCAACGAATGAGACTTCAATCTACAACAACATGCTGACACTCTCGATACTTCCAACAAACTCCCCACGGAATTCACAGGAACAAAAACCCACGAGAAACAGACGACAGCACAATTGCTGTCGGACAGCCGCCGT
Source organism: Conus betulinus (assembly GCA_016801955.1). Taxonomy (NCBI): domain Eukaryota; kingdom Metazoa; phylum Mollusca; class Gastropoda; order Neogastropoda; family Conidae; genus Conus; species Conus betulinus. The sequence continues at coordinate 43,616 of JADBJO010006624.1, forward strand.
TAATCGTCAGCTGTTTAACGACGGTCGAAAGTAACAATAAGAACGGGAGATTGCTTGAAAATCAAGACGCCCATCTTGGAATCCGATTAACCCGGATGTTAGGCTGGCTCTCCGGGAATTTGCGCCAGACAGGCTGTTATCGTGATATGTCTGTCTGTGGCGGACAAAACCGCCAGGGGATTTGCGAATAGGTAGACGTTGTAGACTCGGTTGACACGTACGCTTGCTATGTCACACTCCCGCTCCCTCCACGCCCATCCATCCCCCCGATCACTCCCCCACCCCCACCCCCCTTCACGTATTTGGCGACAGTTTGTATCGACTGGTGGTAACTTGTTTTCTTTTTTCTTTTCTTTTTTTTTTCTTGTCTATCCTTTTCTTCTTCTTCTTCTTCTTCTTTTTTCTTCTTTTCTTTTGTTGAGGGGAAGGTCGGATGAGGAATATGTAGCAGTGTGGTTATGGTTGGATCGGAGGCCTGGCGAACTGGAGGGTAAGGAGATGACAAGCAAGGGGAACGTGAACATCTAGGGTCTGTATGTGTCTTAATAGCCTGTTTACAGCTAGCACTAGAGCATGAAATGTGGAACAGTTAAAAAAAAAAATGGACAGGGAAGGGGAAGGAGTGGGGGTGAGAGTTGTTGATTTTTCTTTCGCCTTTGACTTCAGTCGATTGCTTAATAATCAGGAATTTACTCCGTTCCGGTTTTAACGGTTGGCGCTGCCCTAATAATTTTTTTAGTTTCGCGTGGATAATCCCTCCGACACAGGGATGGGTCTGTTGAAACAGCACAGGACCACAACGACTAGGGCTCTGAAAAGACTCGCAGGAGACAAGTTGAAAACAATGCATAAGAGGGATTGGAGAGTACGCAATGTGTGTGGAATGTGCTTTGTTTCATCCGTGACTTGATTTACTTCCAGCTTGATTGATTTTCTGTGTATATATTCCTACAACGGGAAAGGCATTGTTCACACTGAATACTGTCTGTCTGTCTGTCTGTCTGTCTGTCTGTCTGTCTGTCTGTCTCTCTCTCTCTCTCTCTCTCTCTCTCTCTCTCTCTCTCTCTCTCTCTTCAAATGTCCATTCGTATTATTTAGTGAAGGTGGGATGGGGAAGAGGGGGGGGGTGCGGGTGGGGTGGGTGGGGGGTGGGGGGGTGGGGGGTGGGGGGGGGGTTTGCGGAGGTGGAACGAATTCACTGCTCGCGATCTTCACCTTTCCTGCATCATCACCCCCTCCCTCCCTCCCTCCCTCCCACCCTCATCCTTCCCATCTGTCTATCTTTGTATATGTCTGGATGTCTGTTTTTCTGTCTGGCTGTCTGTCCATCTGTCTGTTTGTCTGTCTGTCCGTCCCTCTGTCTGTCTGTCCGTCTGTCTGTCTGCTGTCTGTCTGTCTGTCTGTCTGTCTCTCTGTCTGTCTGTCTCTCTTGCTAGGGGGAAGGGCGGTCTGGCGGTAGGGGCTCCGTCGGATTAGAGGGTGAGGTTGGGAGGAGGAATCGAAGAATGTGAGCTTGTGTTTACTGCTCAGTTTCTTCGTGCAAGGTGAGAGAATTGGAACTATGTTTTGGAACTAAAGGGGCAGGAACGACAGCGTAGGAAAGGGTGTTCTATACGGAAGTATTCTAATCGGACTCGATCGTTCACGTGTGAGTTTATGTTATAACTATCTGTGCCATCCTAACAATGTGAGCGATACTTATGCCCGTTTACGTCCTGATAGTTTTGTTAATTTAATCATTATTACTTTCCTATACTTTAATGATTACATCAAAAAATCATTACCTGTTTTTCTTATACTTAATGACACAATGAGTATTTTCCTTACACTTTAATGATGCAAATTAGTCCAGTTGTATGTGTACCTCCCCCCCCCCCCCCCCCCTTACCTTAATGGCCCCTGTAGCTTGAAGGCACTAACATCGTCAAAGCGTCAAGCGTCTCTCTCCTTCTCTCTCTCTCTCTCTCTCTCTCTCTCTCTCTCTCTCTCTCCTCTCTCTCTCTCTATCTCTCTCTCTCTCTCTTCTCTCTCTCCTCCCCCCTCAAATGTTTCCATCCATTGGAGATGCAGAAGTCGAGAGAGTGTGTTTAGAGAACAATGTGAAACGGGCAATTCGTCATTGCTTGGATAACCAATTTATGAGAATCTCGTCTGTCAAAAACAGAGAGAGAGAGAGAGAGAGAAGGGAGAGAGAGAGGAGAGAGAGAGAGAGAGGGAGAGAGAGAGAGAGAGAGAGAGAGAGAGAGAGAGAAACCATAGAACATACAAAATATACCAAAAAACAAAACAATTTGATTACACATCTAAGGTTTAAAAGAGAAGAAACCTTGACAATCGCCATCACCACCAACGCACCACACACAGCAAACCACACAATCATCACAAGAATCCCTTCAATAACAGTCATAGCAACAGCTGTCACAACAACACATTACGTACCATACTGCCACTACTAGTGCTGGTATTGCTGCTGCTATTATTACAGGAAATGCTGCAATTCCTGATACTATTTGTACTATTGCTTTTAATCGGTGCCAGTAGTGCTTATAGCATTGCTTCTGTCACTGTCTCTGCTATTCCTGTTGCTACTGCCGCAAGTTACCACTGTTATTGCTGCTACTATTATGATTACTACTAGTGCTGCTGCTGCCATTACTACTAACATCACTAGCACTACTACTACTACAACTACTACTATTACTGCTACTACAACTACTACTGTTACTACAACTGCTACTACAACTGCTGCTGCTGCTGCTACTACTACTACTACTACTACTACTACTACTACTATGGCTGCTGCTGCTATTGCTGCTTCGGCTTCTGTTGCCGCAAATGCTGCTACTTACGTCTACTGCTGCTGTTGTTACTACTCCTGCTACTGCTGCTACTATTACTACTTCTGCTACAACTGCTGCTGCTGCTGCTGCTGCTGCTGCTACTACTACTACTACTACTACGACTACTACTACTACTACTTCTGTTACTATATTTGCAAATACTGCTGCTGCTTGCCCTACTACTTCTGCTGATTATTGTCGTTGTCACTGATACTACTATCATTGCTAATGCAGCTGCTTCTACTGTGCTACTACTGCAGTTGATGGTTTTGTTGCTGCTGCTACTTGTTGCTGCTACTATTACTGCTGAGTGCTACGACTACTAGAACTGCTGCTGTTGCTACTACTAATAGAACTGCTGCTGTTGCAATACTACTAGAACTGCTGCTGTTGCCATTACTACTGTGGCCACAAATTCTTTGTGTTGTAAGCTTTTCTGCTGCTGACATTACTGTTACTCCTACTGTTGCTGCTGCTACTACTAATACTATGATTACAACAACTATTACCACTACTATTTTTATTAGCATCATTACAATAACAACGATAACCACTTCTAATACTACCACACAAGTGCTGCTGGTGCTACTACTACTACTACAACTACTACTTTTATGATTACTTCAAGCACTGCTGCTACTGTTGCTGCCACTGCTTCAGTTACTACTACTGCTACTTTCACTGTACTACTGTTACTACTGCTGCTGCTGCTGCTGCTACTACTACTACTGCTATCACCACTTGTGCTATTATTACTACTACTGCTACTACTGCTACTACTACTACTACTACTACTATCACCACTTGTGCTATATTATTACTACTGCTACTACATCTACTACTACTACTACTACTACTACTACTGCTACTGCTGCTACTGCTACTACTACTACTACTACTACTACTACTACTACTACTACTACTACTACTACTACTCTATCACCACTTGTGCTATATTATTACTACTGCTACTACATCTACTACTACTACTACTACTACTACTACTACTACTACTACTACTACTACTACTACTACTACTACTACT
>JADBJO010006624.1:55000-62500 GCA_016801955.1 Conus betulinus
ATCATCGTGTGTGTGTGTGTGTGTGTGTGTGTGTGTGTGTGTGTGTGTGTGTGCGTGCGTGCGTGCGTGCGTGCGTGCGTGCGCGTGTGCCTAGGGACGAGAAAGTGAGTGTGTAAACACTGGCCAGCAAGACACTGTGCAAAGTGCTGTGTCTATTTGTCCACAGGGCCTTTATATGTCTTCTGAGTGACGCTTTGTAATCAAGGGCGATAAGTCAAGCGGCATAACCGACACTTCATAACATGATTCAAGGATGCCGAGAGTTTAGCCACTTTGTTCTGAATTGATGTATGCACTTGTATGTTGTGTTTTGTTTTCATGACAGCATAGGATCAAGGATGTCAAATGTTTAGCTAGGCTATTTTGTTCTGAACTGATGAACGTAATTTTGTGTGTGAGCTTGCATGTTGTGTTTTGTTTTCATGACAACACTTTCTTGCCTGTGAAATGACAGTCTTGGAAACGTCCTGTGTGTGGACTGGCATAAAAACGGAACCTGAAAATCTGTGTAGACCAAGGCGTGTGCAATCAACAAGAAGGATCAGAAAACAGACTGGGAATAAATGAGACAACTGGTCGAACTTCTCTTCCGGTCTGATGCCGCATGGATACTGAAAAACTGACCACGCATCATTCCACCTCCATTAGCGTTTTTCTTTTTATTTTATGGGGCAATTGTTGTCTCACAAACCTGATGGCTCATGGCAGAACATTAATTACCTATCTCCAGAATCGAGACTTCTGCTCCCTGTGTTTGACAATCCTGTTGGAACTAACCTTGATACCAAGCTTTCTGTGTACCAACCCCGGCGGACTCGTTAGCCAGTGCCATGATTTTGTGTGTGTGTGTGCGTGTGTATTCTCGTTCATGCCAGAATCAGACTGCTGCTGACCTAGCGACGTCGGCGATAGTCAGATGTGTAATCATTACTATTACAAATTAACTGTATTGCTATTGAGAATATTAACAAAGATGCACCTTTCCCAGGTTATAGACCAAGCTTTTAGGATTGTACTGTCCACACTGTCATTTACTCAACGGGCTGCCTACCTGGGTAGAGAGCCCACTGAAGACCTGCCTGAGAGAAATCACATTCTGTAATTTCCCGTGTCATTCATCGAACATCTTTTACTCTTTTTTTTGTCATTTCTTCAATTTTCGTTTTGATAGAAAATGCATGCTGTGTGTATACGTGTCATCCATACCAATGGTAAGACTGGTCTTTCCCTTGGAAAGTTTCGATGCGATGTGTGCAAGGTATAATGCTGGAACGATGGTTTTTATCCCTTTATAGGACTCGTAGCGGAAACGGAGTGAGAACCAGTGTAGTAAACTCGTGGGAAAAATCGCCAGGTACCAAAACGGCCCAATGGAGATTCGAACCCACATCCCAGATCACGAGTCTAGCGTTCTCCCAACTAAACTATTATGGCCCCATTGCTGTGGCAACGCTGGTTGGTTTATCAGCAATGTCAAGGGCGTGTCAGTCTTTTAGTATGCGTCATGGCTGTTTGAATCACGATAGCCCGAAATCTGTGCTCCCGGGTTTAGTCCCTTGTTCCGCTCTGTACACTCTTCATGGCAAAAATTAACACTGGCAGAATGCAATAGATAGTTGTATTAATCAATTTAATAGTGAGAGAAAACAATGTCAGACTATTCATTTCCCATCGTTATATTAATGGCCTGGCAAAGAGAAACAAAAAGAAGAAAAAAGCAGTTGGCGGGAGGGGGGGGGGGGGGGGTAAAGAAAATAAATACGAACGAAACGTTACAAAAACACGTTATAAATGTAAAATCCATCACTAGCAGCCTACAGAGCCCATTGTGACCCATTTTGAAGACACAACTGTTTCATGTTCCCTGCTCCGAGGCCTATCGTCCGCTGGATTGGTCTCATCAGAGAGGCTAGGCTGATTGCGTCTGTGGTCCCTTGGCATCACACACACACACACACACGCACACACGCACACACACCACACACACACACACACACACACACACATACATACACACACACACACACACACACACATACACACACACATACACACACACACACACACACACACACACACACACACACACACACACACACACACACACACACACACACACACACACACATACACACACACACACACACACACACACACACACACACACACACACACACACACACACACACACACACACACATACACACACACACACACACACACACACACACACGCACGCACGCACGCACGCACGTACGCACGCACTCATCAATTCAAACAAACGTAGCTCACAATACGTATGTATGCATACTGGTGCTGTTCCTACTGATCCCGTGAAACAAGCGAGTCTGGAAAAAAAAAAAGTTACACACATTCAGCAAATCGTTGCAGATTTCGTGGAATAGACTGACCTTTGCCCCTTTACGTAAAATCGGCACAATCTCTGCCTGTTACACACAGTCGGCAATTCCGCAAAGTCAGCATGACCCTGTAAATCGAACAGAAACATGGACTGCGCGTGTTTGATATCCCTATTCAAACTAGTCTTGACCCCAGCGTTCTGTATTTCGTCCCCAGCTGACCCCTTGGCCAGTGCCATAATTGTAGTGTGTGTATGTGTTCATACCCGCGGGCATCAATCTGCTGTTGACTCAGCGTCACTGGCGCTGGTCAAATTTGCTGTGGTCACAGTGGCTGGTTTGTCAGAGAACTTAACGAGTGTGTCCATTTCTCAGTGTGCGTCACTGCTGTGCCAATCACGACTGCCCGAAACCTTTGTCCTCAGGTGCAGTGTTCTCATATTCCTCTCCAGCTCTCCAGTGGTTCTTACACGACGACAAAAATTGTCATTTGCTAGAATTCAATGGACAGAATCTGTCATAATCACCTGATAAAAATCCGAAGTGAACGTGCGACTGGTGATTACGTCAGAAAGAAACAAGTTTTAAATCTTTGAAGAAAGCAATAGCTTAGTTTGAGAGAACGGTTCTTTCATTTCACTTTTTGGACCAGCAATAGAGCAAGTAAATCACGTTTGCTTGAGAAAAGAAAGTATGGAGCTTTGTGTTTTATTTGTGGATTGCTTTGGGTTTCATAGTTATCAGTCGCGATCAAAGAGACAGCCTGTAGCCACGAACCAGTTGTGAACACTGCATTTGAACACTGCGGAGACGACACCCTAAGTGGGGCTTCTAGGCCAAGGATAACACAGAAATGAATAGAACCAACTAATCATAGCGAACATACACTCGTTTTAGGTCGATGATCTTCAAGAGGTCCATGAAGCTCCATGATTTGTTTGTATTTTTGTATTCCCTCGATCACATCAATGGTGACATACACTATTTTCAGTAAGGTTTCTGCTGTGTTTCCTGTCCATCAGTTCCATGTTCTCAGGGTGGTAAGGTGCGGGGGCAGCAGACACTTGGACATGTCTATTAGATTTTCGTCGTCAGTCCTATGTAACCGAGAGAGACATGGTCCACTCAGAACTTCTTCGATCTTCCTCTGGGACTATCACCCCAACAGTTTCTTTCAGTTTTATGTTTTCGTACACTGTGCCAGAAAGCATACAGGGAGCCCACCAGCTCTCTCACACTTCTTGGAGAAAGTCTGAGATTGCAAGAAAACGTTGTAGTTCCCCTGACACGTTTTCTGTAGAAAAGATACTTCCTTTTACGACGTCGGAATTTGTTGTTTTTTTTTTTTTTTGTCCCCGAGCAACACAACTCTGAGAGAGAGAGAGAGAGAGAGAGAGAGAGAGAGAGAGAGAGAGAGAGAGAGGAGAGAGAAACAGACAGACAACGAACTAACGAACGAACGAATTTCATTTTACCAGGGTAATGAGATAAGCAATACAGATGCTTTTTTTCCACCCAGCCCTTGGGGGCAGAGAGAGAGAGAGAGAGAGAGAGAGAGAGAGAGAGAGAGAGAGAGAGAGAGAGAGAGAGAGAATACGAATACGAATACGAATGGTTTAATGCGTCAGGTTTTCGGCCGATTGACACATCTGGAGGGAAGGTGGGGGTAAGGGGGCGGAGAGAGACATCGAGATAAAAATGAACATGAAGCAGCATTTGATACATGTAGTACTGGACATGCAACATGGAAGCCAGATCGCGGTACATCACTTTGATCATTAGGGGGACAAACGGAAATGTTCCTGCTGTCCATCATGATTTCTCTATGGTTTAGAATGTCAGTGTTTTCAGTGGTAGTCAGTCTGGATTTCCTTTGCACCAGCTGTTGAATCGTCATCCAGTTGGAAGCTCCGCTGCGCTTTGTTAAATTTCCTTCGATGTTTCTTGCAAATACTTCAATATTTCTCTACAATTTTCATATGATAGTCCGGAAAGCCTGTTGTTTAAAAGTATCATCTGGGCGGTTCACACAGTCACCATTGTCATGACCAGAGTGCTGCATTGGCGTTGACACACTGTCGGTTTGAGTTGAAGACTGGACAGAGGGTTGGTCAAAACACCCCCCCTGTCTTTTTTCTGCAACCACATCGATGACATCAACACGACTGCCACCCTCGTGTTCCAGTGTCAGATCAGTCTGAGGTAACCGTCACTGTCTCTGGGTCTGTGACCCACAACGTGTTCTGCTGAAGCGGGTGGGCAGGTCGTGTCGCCTGTGTATTCATCTCTTCACATTCAGGACTGTCAGCGGGGTCATTGTCAGGGAATGTGTCAGACGCAGTCATCTTTCCCGTGTTGTAAATTAAACTGGGGGGGTGTTGGAAGAAACAGACCAGAAGGGGATGCAGACACACTTGCCTTTTGCTGTTCTCTCCAACCTCTGTAGGCCCTCGGCTCTCTCTTCCTATCCCGTGTAACTTGCGACGGGCACTTTCTCCGATACACAGCCGTGTCACTGTGTGTCACAGGAATTGGCGGGCAGTCGTCAGTCGAAGAACAGCAACAACGAGTTGGTGTTCTCCTCCTTCGATTTTAAAAGATGATAAACACATTTCACACACTGTAAATTTGCGCTCTCTTTCGATTACCTTCTTGCTGGTTGCCAAGCAAGGGAAGCTACTCGAGATTAGAGAGAGAGAGAGAGAATAGAGAGACAGAGAGAGAGAGAGAAGAGAGAGAGGAGAAGAGATGAGAGGGAGGAGAGAGAGAAGAAGCGAGACGAGGAGAGAGAGAGAGAGAGAGAGAGAGAGAGAGGAGAGAGTAGAGAGAGAGAGAGAGAAAGGATACGGACAAGGAGACGATACAAATGAGGAGAAGGGGGAAGGAGAGAATTAAGACTAAAGAGGCTAAAGAAACCTGGAGAGGAGAGAGAGGGGGAAAAGAGAAACGAAGACGAACGAACCAAGGAGAGGAGAGAGAGAATTTACCAGAGGTAGAGAGAGTAAAGAGACAAGCGTTTTTTCCAGAGTCCCTGAGAGAAGACAGAGAGAGAGAGAGAGAGAGAGAGAGAATACGGAGAGAGAAGAGGATGTCATTAGTAGAGACTAGAGAAGAGCAGTAAAAAGAAAGACGGACGAGGGAAGTTCTTTGACAATCCATAAGAGAGAGAAAGAGTCGAGAGAGAGAGAAGAAGAGAGAGAGAGAACGAATACGCTATGCCGTCTAAAGAAAAAAAAAGGATAACACAGAGAGAGAACGAACGAACGAACGAACGAAATTTTATTTACCAGGGTAATGAGATAAGTAAAGTGTACATGCTTTTTTCCACCCAACCCTGGGGAAAACACAAAGAAAACAAGAAGAGAAAAAAAAAAAAAGAAAAACCTGGAAGTCATTATAGCAACTAAGGGAAAAAAGCTGAATACACAAATCCATAATTAGACGAGAGAGAGAGAGAGAGAGAGAGAGAGAGAGAGAGAGAGAGAGAGAGTGCGGTTTGAGAGAGAGAGAGAGAGAGAGAGAGAGAGACGGGGGGGGGGGGGGGGGGAGGATAACATCACACACACAACACGACTCGGCATCACACATCACACACACACACACACACACACACACACACACACACACACACACACACACACACACACACACACACACACACACACACACACACACACACACTACATTCCTTCCGTTGGGTCCCATGGTCTCTGGACGGTAGAGTGGGCGGCAGAGACTGACTCTTGGACAGTCTGCGATGTCTAATAGATTCCAATCCTTGGTGATACATATCTGATTACCATTGTTCCTCTGGGAATTCTTCGATCTGGCTCGGAGACACCCTGTTTCCTCTAAACCACACAGGACGGTCTTGGACTTGGAATCACGCTGACAGCCTCCGACGACTCGGGGGAAGAGTTCTTCTACATCCCCCTCTTCCCATTCCCTTTCCCCATGCAGATAATGTTCTGTTTTCACAAAAATCATTACAAAACAAACGGTGGAGAGACCATTTACGGAGACACATGACCACACAACACACATTTTTATGTAAAATTAAGGGGATTGTAGCTCAAATAATTCGCAAAAAATCGATACTAAGTATTGCTATTTTTGACAAAAAATGTTAGAATTACTTGTGAGTCTGATACATTCTTGTACAGCTTTAACAATACAATATATATTTTTCTCTAAATTTGTAAACAATGGATAAAGGAAGAAAGGATTAATAAACATGCAAACAAATAGGTATATCATTTTGAAATATTCCTTCGTCTGCTTTTAATAATGGCACATTATTATGAAATATTCTTTTGTTTGCGTTTTAATCATGGCACATGACTTTTCTTTTTTTTCCCTTAAAAAGAACATTATGTTGCTTTTATGATAAATCAAAACTAAACAGCATTGATCTGATACCAGTTCAAGGTAGGATAGCTGTTTTCTAACAAAATCATCGTATTGCACTTCTACTGAGTCTACATGTTTTTGAAAAAAAAACATATCTGGTCTTCAGTCAAAACTGTAAAGTTCGCAGGAGGCCGTGTCTGTGTGTCAGCGAATGAGCCAACGTAGTAATATGTGCCTGGCATAATCATGTTCAGAACAAGCTGGGCGACCCTAGCTCCCTTGATAAAACAAATCCATAACGCCAAACGAATGTTGTTTACGACATCCATCCGCCTAGTAGAAATGGCAGTAGAGAGCACACATAACAAAACAAGGAGACCCCCCCCCCCAAAAAAAAAAAAAAAAAAAAAAAAAAAAAAAAAAAAAAGAAAGAAAGAAAGAAAAGAAATGTTCCAAGCTAGCTCATTTACCCTGTACCCGACACATCTACACAGCAACAACAACTGGAGAAATTAACAAACACAAATAAATATTTATTCAAGACTGGCACGACCTTTTCGATCTTGGATGTTGTCAAACAAACACACGGACGAGCAGCAACAAATGCAGTTAACCTCAGTTTGACTGGTATAAAAAAAGGAAATCGTAAATGAGGCAGAGAACAGTAAACAGTAATTAAATAATAAATAGGGAAGCTCTCCTCTCTTGATCAGATTAACAGACACCCCTAACTCCAAACGAATGCTGCTTACGACACCCAGTCACCTAGCACGTATGTAGATGTGTAAGG
>JADBJO010006624.1:67500-75000 GCA_016801955.1 Conus betulinus
CAGACAGACAGACAGACAGACAGACAGACAGACACACACACACACACACACACACACACACACACACACACACACACACACACACACACACACACACACGCACGCACGCACGCACGCACGCACGCACACACAGCTTTTCTTCGTTCCCATTGTAAAGTACTCCCTGCTCTATAAGAACTGGGAGCACAAAACAGAAAAAGAAAAGAAAAGCAAAATCAACTGCATGACAATGTGTTTTCCATACAGGATCGTCAGGCATAGTGACAACATGTTGGCGGGCGGAAAGACGTTTGAACGCAGCGATTTCAGCGTATGTCTAGGAAGTGCCAAATGAATATTTATCCTTCAATCTTCATTGGAGGTGGAGAATAAGAAAAGGAGCCGTGAATATATGAAATCTATCCCTTTTGACTGTGTGTGCGTGCGTGCGTGCGTGTGTGCGTGCGTGCGTGCGTGTGCGTGTGTCTGTATGTGTGTGTGTGTTTATGTGTGTGTGTGTGTGTGTGTGTGTGTGTGTGTGTGTGTGTGTGTGTGTGTGTGTGTGTGTGTGCGCGTGTGTGTGTGTGTGTGTGTGTGTGTGTGTGTGTGTGTGTGTGTGTGTGTGTGTGTGTGTGTGTGTGTGTGTGTGTGTGGGGGGGGGGGGGGGGGTGACATTCGTAGGTCTGTTAAGTGCATGCTATTGATGGATTCCATGTATCCAGTCTTGTGAGGATGCTCTTTTGACCTAGACCTGGATTTAGTACCTTATGAGGAGGTTGGAAATGAATCAGCCTGGATTCGTTAGACCCGTTCATCAGTCCACCCAGTCATCAGCTCCTTCTGTAACTTACAGGTTCATTCTTTCAGTCATAATCCATCATCTCATCCGTTCTCTTAGTTATTCGCTCACCCTTTTCACGCTTTCACTCTCTCCATCCCTCCCTTCTTCAGTCACTCGCTTCCTCCTCACTCAGTCATCCAGTCACTCGCTCAATCCCTCACTGTTCAGATTTTTTAAAAAGTTATTTTGTTGTCATACTGGTTGCTGATTTTGTACTGACACTCACTTTTCTAACTCACCCACACTTCCACGCATCATTCGCTTGCTCACTCGTTCAGTTTCACGCTTTAATTCACCCATCCATTCACTTACTCACTCACTCACTCATTCAGTTTAGTGTATTGGTCATTCATCTTCAAAATGACTCATCTACTGTGACTCACTCACTCAGTCAGTTCAGCTTGGTCGTTAATCCTTATCATACTAATGTACAACTGACATTAAAATCAACTGTTCATTTACACACCCACCCACTCACTGACAGCTGATCAACACAAAGCCAATCGATTAAACATCAAAGTCAGTCGCCTGTATAATCCAGTCTGTCATTTGATACAATCGAACAGCCTTCTACAAGGTCGATAACAAAACACGAACCTCGGAAACCGCTGTGCGGTCCATTTCTTTGTCGGCCCTTTCTGTAAACGCACAATACGTATTTGTGTTTGTGAGCGTTAGAGCGTGCCTCTCTCTCTCTCTCTCTCTCTGTGTGGTGTGTGTGTCTCTGTGTGTGTGTGTGTGTGTGTGTGTGTGTGTGTGTGTGTGTGTGTGTGTGTGTGTATGTTGTGTGTGTACGTGTATGTGTGTGATCATTCGTTCATGCGTGCATGCTTGTGCCTATGTGCATGAGTGCCTGTATATGTGCATGCAGGTGTGTGCGTGCATGCACGTGTGTGCGCTTGCGTGCGTACGTAAGTGCATGCGTGCGTGCGTGCATGTGTGTGTGTGTGTGTGTGTGTGTGTGTGTGTGTGTGTGTGTGTGTGTGTGTGTGTGTGCAGGATCACACGCACGTGTATTAATTTGTGAATGCATACGTGTGTGAGCAGGGATGAAGGTGGCTGCATGAAGGTAAATGGTAGTAATTCTGTATGTTTGGAAGTGAGTAAATGAAGAAGAAAGCGTTACAGAGAGAGAGAGAGAGAGAGAGAGAGAGAGAGAGAGAGAGAGAGAGAGAGATCTCCTCATCTCTAGCCTCTCACCCTTTGTCCCTCTTCTACCCCTACCCCCCCCCCCCACTTCCACACGTTCTTCCCCTCTCCTCTCCTCTCCTCTCCTCCTCTCCCCCCCCCCCTCTCGTAACCCCACGGTATAAAACGTCCAATATCTGTTGTTGTTTTTGTTTTTCAATGGGACATGCACAGTCACGGAAACACCTCACATAAACCTTTGCTGACAGTCAGTATTGTTTGACAGACGATCAGTCCAGCCAACAGACTCGTCCCCTTAGCCCCTTCCTCCCTCCCCTCCCTCCGTCTCCATTCTCTTGACACCTCTCCATCTTGCCCCTCCTCTGACCCCTTCTTTGTGGTCTCAAGTCAAGGACGTATCGCTCTTCGCATGAAACGTGACGGTTGTTACAAGTCCGTCGTCCCTGGGTTCGTCGCCAGTCGTGTGGAAACAGTCCGACGATTCGATTCTTCGTTACAGTGTGACAGTGCCATTAAATGCCCGCAGGACAAACCTGAGTTTAGCTCGAGACTGATAGGGGAAAGTTTCTCAGGCGATGTTGGAATGTGCTGGGAATATTGATTGTGGACTGGAAAATAGATCTCTTTCTGTCTGTCTGTCTGTCTCTCTTTCTCTCTGACGCTCTCTTTCTTCCTATTTGTCTCTGTTTCTGGCAGTCTCTGCCTCTCCCCACCACCCTCTCTCTCTCTCTCTCTCTCTCTCTCTCTCTCTCCTCCTCTCCCTCTCTCCCTCTCTCTCTCTCTCTCTCTCTCTCTGTCTCTCTGTCTCAGTCTCAGTCTCAGTCTCTCTCTCTCTCCCCTCTCTCTCTGCCCACTCTGTGCGTGTGTGTGTGCGTGCGGATGTGCATGCGTGCGGCGCGCGCCCCTTGTGTGTGTGTGTGTGTGTGTGTGTGTGTGTGTGTGTGTGTGTGTGTGTGAGTGTGTGTGTGTGTGTGTGTGTGTGTGTGTGTGTGTGTGTGTGTGTGTGTGCGCACATCTGTGCACATCCGCGCACGTCTGTGCATGCTGCGATATTGACTTAAGATGATGAATGAGGGCAGCTTTAGCAGTAATGATGGTATATGCATCAGAGAGAGAGAGAGAGAGAGAGAGAGAGAGAGAGAGAGAGAGAGAGAGAGAGAGAATATGGTACTTGTAGCATGGCTGCTTCTAAGCGTATATTACACTACCTGTCATGCCTGGTTTCAGTTTTTAACGCAAAAAGAGTGTTGCCAGAGATTCTATGGAATGCCCACTTTTTTTATGACGTAGCAATACTTTTAATCTCGGTAACGATCTGTTTCCTGGAAAGCCAAGTTAAGCTGGTGCTTTGTCCAAAAATGTCCGTTTTCCAAAAAGTAAACGTGACTATCACAGAAAGGCCAATGTTGCCATAGGATCGAATTTCATAAGGAACTCTGTCATAATGCACTTTTGTCCCTGCTGTACACGACACAGCCCGCCCCCTTGTGTACACAAGCACCAAGAAACAACCCCGTGTCCATTTACTTGTCCCCAGTCTCAACAGTTTGTCACAGAAACACCTCATGCCAGAACACGGGTCGCCATTCTTCGATACCCTGTTTGCAAACGAGGCGACTCACAGTGGATGTCGTGTATAGTGGTTGTTTCTGCGCCAAAAGACACTGATGTGGTAGGTTTTATGCTGGGCCGCGTTCCGAGTTCACGTCCAAACACATTTTGGGTGACATGGCAGACAGGGATCACTAGCCTAAGAAAGCAGTGTTCAGGGATTCCTATCGGGTGCCACTTCGATAACACTAGAGTGATGCACTTTAAGATGGGCGATGGCGAAAAAAAAAGAGAGAGAGAGAGGAACCAAACGAACGAACAGAATTTTATTTGACCAGAATAATGAGATAAGCAGATTGCACATTTTTTTTTTTTTTCACCAAGTCCTAGTGTGTGTGTGTGTGTGTGTGTGTGTGTGTGTGTGTGTGTGTGTGTGTGTGTGTGTGTGTGTGCGTGCGTGTGTTCATGAGAGCGAACGAGAGAGAGAGAGAGAGAGAGTGTGAGAGTGTGTGTGACATAGTGATAAGATACAGGTAGAGAGAGAGAGAGAGAGATTGAGAGAGAGATTGATCTTCGTGGATAACGATATAGAATAAATACAGGGAAAAAAATTAAATTGTAAATCTTCAGATACAATAATACCATTAAAAAAAATCCAGGATACCAGTAAATGTGCAAAACGAAAAGCATCATAATGCTGCTAATGAATCGCAAATAGTCGCATATAAATAACATATAGATGTAAATAATTCTCTCTTGTTTTTTACAGCATAAAAGCATTTGTCGTAGTTTCGTTCACACTTTTCTTTAAAACGTGTACACCTTGTGCACTAAAACATAAACGGCCTTCATTTTCCCACCTTATCGCAGCATTAACCTTTCTTTGACTTTCTTATATCTTTTTGTCAAGTTAAATAGCACACTTTTAATCAATAGGAGAGAGAGATGGATAGAGAGAAAGAGAGAGAGAGAGAGAGAGATAAAGAGAGAGTAGAGAGAGAGAGTAGTAGTAGTAGTAGTAGTAGTAGTAGTACTAGTAGTGGTAGTAACCTGTGGAACACACACACACACACACACACACACACACACACACACACACACACACCACACACCACACACGCGCATTCGCGCGCGCGCACACAGCTCACACACACACACACACACACACACACAACACACACACATACACACATTCACCTGCTTACACACGAGCTCACACATGCACCTACGCGTGCGCAAGCACACACACGCACGCACGCACGCACGCACGCACGCACACGCACACGCACACACACACACACACACACACACACTAATGGCATACGAATTCGCTCAGCCTATTTCCACCTCCACCCCCATACCCTCATTCCTTCCTCTACCCCTTCCCTTACCCTCCTCCCCAACCTACCCCCACACCCATCCCTACCTCCTTCACACGCAGACTGTTCTTATTTAGTTCTGTATACAGTAGCAATGACCATTGAACCTGACGCTGGAATGGGGTCACTCAGAGGACAAGACTAATGGCTGACAGTTAAGAGGGTTCAGCTGCAATGTCGATGTCCAGTGATAAAGTTAGTCCAGTATCTGACCAAATGAGAGTGACCAATGGTCAAACGAACCCCAGAGCTTAGTCTTTCTTCTTTGGGTTTTTCTTGTTAATTTTTTTTTTATATTCCACTGAAGTGAAGTGTTATAAGAACATTTTCAGAAAGGTCCCAAAGACCACACACACACACACACACACACACACACATGGATCTCTCTCTCTCTCTCTCTCTCTCTCTCTCTCTCTCTCTCTCTCTCTCTCTTTGTACATCTATCTATCTATCTATTGGGTTATTGAACAGCAGAGCTATATATATATATATATATATATATATATATATATATATATATATATATATTGAACAGCAGAGCTGACCACTCAGACTGTTCCATATCTTTTGATCTCACTTGCATCCTTAAATGGATCCTCAACACAGGCTCAAAGATTGTCCCCTACATTTTATACTGTTTGCATAATGTTTTCAGTTTTTCAGCAACTTTTGTCCTGTCCACATTTTCGTTTTGTTTTTATTTTCTACCTTTCGCTGGCTGCTTGGGGGTGTGTTGCTGGATTCTTTTGTGAACCCTTGGTGGTGAGAACACCACAGAATTACGGACTGCGGTGTGTCTCTATTTGACGCCAAGAGCACAGATTCAATCAGCCGTGTCTCCCTGATTAGTCCGATCCAACGGACGAAAAGCATAGGAGCACGTAATACATATAGATGTGCCTTCGAGGGAGATTGTGATGGGTCCCTCTTACAGCTAGAGAAGGGTTTTCATATATTCATAACATATACTTTCCCATTTTTTTGATTTCCAACATTAAAAAAGAAAATCGAATCTTTCTTAAGAATTGTTAATTTGCACCTGTTTTCCCCTACTACTTAATTGTTCAGCATTATGTAAATACATGTGTGTGGGAGGGGGTGGATAAAAAAAAATGAGAACGAAAAGGCAGGTAACTTTATTGTAAATATTTTTTTTTTATAGCAGCTTATGGGCCTTTCGTCGGCCGGATCGGACTCGTCAGGGAGATACGGCTCTCATATATATATATATATATATATATATATATATATATATATATATATATATGAATGATGAGAGAGAGCCGTGCGTCCCTGACGAGTCCGATCCAGCGGACGAAAGGCCTCTGAGCAGGCAAAATGAACAGTTCTCTGTGTGTGTCCCGTTAATTCTGGCTCGCATTTCCCTGTACACAGCCACACAGGGAGCAATCATTATTATGTTGTCATTAGTCAAGCCACCAGAGGAGGTGCTGCTTTTCTTCTGAATCATTTATTCTAAGTATCCCCAAAGACATTTGCATCATTTCCATGGTGTTCAGTGCTGCCTGTTCTGGACCCATCATGTGTGGAACCACTTCTAGTCTATCCTCTGCTAACGACAATAGTTGCTATGTCGTGCAGCCAGCGTCAGTGAGTACCGCCTCCCCCCTTCACCTCTCCCTTTCCCTCTATCACGCCCCCTCCATACACACACACACACACACACACACACACACACACACACATTCCAGAGAGCGCCATCACATTCCATCCTACCCACAGTCCCATGATCTTGCCCGTACTAACGACCTCGACGAACTTAACCATGTGCACGGACGTAGACAGGATACCGAAAATAAAATCTCCAAGACAGCAGAGCAGGGAGAGGCGTAGAGTTTGAGATTCGTTCTACAAGACTGAGAAGTGTGCCAGTCTAGCGAGCAGCTTGAGGGATTCCGGCTTCCTGGCCCGGGTCTTTGCCGTAGAAGCTGGATCGGGGGAATTGCAGGCTCGTCAGCCTTTTGACCTCATGAAACAACTCTGGATTTCCGATAAGAAGAGGACCAGAAGTCTGAAGGTGATGGCTGAGGCAGCCGGAACGAGTTCCAGCTGGATCTGGTCGAAAAGGAACGAAAGTGAACTTCATAAGGCTTAAATTTCCCAACTTAGAACAGGTGTCCGGTTAGCAGTGGGGTAAGACATCCGCCTGAAAAAGGCATGCCATGAGACGCCCACCCATCCTAAAGTTGTGGGTTCCAAATCCTGGCAGCGCCAGGAAAAAAAAAATGTCAGTGGAAAGGCATCTGGGAGTTATGACCTGGATGCTACCTAAGCCCCTTAGACTGTAAGCAGATCAAGGCCCAAACACTTGTCTGAGGGGAGTTTCTTCTTCTACTATCGTTGTCTCCTCTTCATCCTTATCTCATTGTTTCCTGCTCACTCCTTTGTTCGCCCCATACCCAACCCTCAGCGTGGAACAAAAAATGGTTTCCTTGCCCTTTTACCCTGCCCCACTTCCCTCCCTTTTCCAGATTCACTAAGAGATCTGACATCACAGGCGGCGATTTATCTTTCATGAGTTGACAAACTGAGTGACTACTTACAGGCGTCTGCTTGTCTATGTTTGCAGCTCTTCTGTCA
>JADBJO010006624.1:90000-97500 GCA_016801955.1 Conus betulinus
ATGATGATGATGATGGATGATGATGATGATGATGATGATGGTGATGATGATGATAATGATAATTATGATGAGGATCTGATGATGATGATGATTGATGATTCTTCTTCTTCTTTTCTTCTCTTTCTTCTTCTTCTTTATTCTTCTTCTTTAGTCCTTCTTATTCTTCTTTGTCTTTGTCTCTTCTTATTTCTTTATTGTTATTTATTATCATCATTATTGGTTTTATGTTATCATTACCATCATCATCATTATTACGATTATCATGATCATCATCATCATCATCATCATCCTCATCATCATCATCATTATTATTATTATATTATTATTATCATTATCATTATCATTATCATCATCACTATCATAATCATTCTGACGTTTGCCTCCTCTATTATTCGCTCCACCCGATCCCCCCTCCCCCCTCCCCCCCCCCCCCCCCCCCCCCCCCACCGCCAATCCTTACCGACTTCCGACCGTTTCCCTTCTCTTGACCCTTTCTCTCCCCTACATGCTTCCCTCTCACAGATCCTACCCCCCCCCCCCCCCCCAAATCACTCAAGAAAGAGAGAGAGAGAGATGAGAGAGAGAGAGAGAGAGAGAGAGAGAGGGAGAGGGAGGGAGGAGAGGGGGAGGGAGGGGAGGAAAGAGGAGGGACAGACAGACATAAAAATAGGGACAGACAGAAAGACTGACAGCAGACAGGCAGACAGAGAGACAGACAGACAGACAAGAGGTGCAGACATACGGACAGCCGACAGGCACACACACACACCACACACACACACACACCCACACACACACACACACACCAACACCCACACACACACACACACCACACACAACCACGATGAAATTTTACTGTGCCAGACTAAAAGCACGGAATAAGGGGGGGGAAAAAAAAATGGGGGGGGGGGGGGGCAAGAGGAAGCAAGATGGGAGGCCGGAAGTAGATCTGCGCAGTGGACACAGAGGAGGCGACCCCTGGCGGCGGTGACATCATGTACTACAGGTTAGTCCAGCGTGCATATGCCTTGTATGTGGAGGAGCAAAACAAGCGTGGATGGGGAAGACTGCCTTTGGGCCCGCTCGGTCGATAGGCTTCAGAGGGGGCGAAGTTACCCTCGTCTTTGGGCTTGACATTAAGTCCTTCTTCCTCTTCCTTTTCTGCCTTCCCCCCTTCTCCTCCTTCTCCTCGTCTTCCTCCCTCCTACCTCCTCCTCCTCCTTTCCTCGACTTTCCTCCTCCTCCCCTCCACCTCTTCCTTCGCCTCCTCGTTCATCCTCGTCTTTCCTCTTCTCTTCCTTCTCCTCCATCTCCTCTGACCCTCTTTCTTTCTTCTTCTTCTTCTCTCTCCATTTCACTCTCCTTCACTATATTCCCTCTTCTCCTGGGGTTTTTCTTCCCCGCGCTCTCGGAAGAGAGAGAGAGAGAGAGAGAGAGAGAGAGAGAGAGAGAGAAGAGAAGAGAGAGAGAGAGAAACCGTGTGTGTGTATGTGTGCGTGCGTGCGTGCGTGCCTTAAGTGCGTGTGTGCGTGCGTGTGTGGTGTGTGTGTGTGTTTGTGTGTGGTGTGTGTGTGTGTGTGGGTGTGTGGTGTGCGTGCGTGCGGACGCGCGCGAGCGCACTGTGTGCCGTATCCTGCAGACCACTTTACCCCTCTCATGGATCTCCTATAATTCCAAACAGAATAATACTCCCACGCTGGTCTCAGTATCCTCTCTCTCTCCTCTCACCCTCTCTCTCTCTCTCATCTCTCTCTCTCTGTCATTTTTTTGTTCTCAGAAGGCCTCCCGATCCCCTCTGCGCCTGCGCTGCCCCCCCTCTCTCTCTCTCTCCTCTTCCCTCTCGCCCCCTCCGCCCCCTCCCCACCCCCCCCCCCCCTCTCCCTCCTCTCGCCTCCTCCTCTCCCCCCCCCTCTCCGGATTACCCGCCCCTCGTCACTTGGGCGCTCTCTCCTCTCTCTCCTGTCTTCCTCCGCGGCGACAACGTGAAGCGCGTGTCAAAACGGTGCCTAGACACAGGACAGTCTGCAGTCACTGGGAGTCTCCCGTCAAAAGTCTGACGCGCAAGCGCGGTGAGGAAACGTTCTGCAGCACTGTGAGTCTTCAGCTCTGATCTTCTCCGTGTGTGGCCAGAGCCCCGCAGCGCCTGCACTTCTGTTGGGTGATTAAAAAACAACAACAACAACAACACAAACAACAACAGCAACAAACAACAACAACGACAAGAGAGACAGTTTTGAGGAAGGTCTCTGACTTAGCTTTTATGGGAGATTGCGGTTTTTTGTAAAGTCGAGACAAGGTAATCTTCGGGAAAAATTCCCTTGGTTTTTAGGGCGATTATGGGTTTGAAGTCCGTGGGTTAACACGACAAATCGGGATCTGGTGGAGATGGCGAGCACTGCTTTTGAGGTGATTGTGGTTTAAAGTAAAGTCGCGGATTCTTGTCGACAGACACTAATCTTAGGGAGAATTTATTTCGCTTTTTTTGGGTGTGATTGTGGTTTGAAGTCGTGGCTTAATTTCGACAGAAGGAGTCTTGGAGGAAACAAGAACGACAACCACTACAACAACAAATGTGTGTTTTTGATCTTCGAGTAAGGATGGTTTACAATCGGCTAGGGTAGAGCCTGAAAGGTTAGTGAAATGATATTGATGTGTATTCTTTATCATAATGTCTTCAACGCTGGTTTTTGGCTCAGGGTAAAACAGTGTTTATACATACTGATTTAAAAAAAAACAAAACACAAATAGAATGGGTGTACGTGTGAGTGTCTTTTTTAAGTGACTGTGATTTACAATAGAAACAATGCACGATGAATTGTTTATCTGCTCTTATGTTTGCAGAACAAAATGAGAAATAATTGAATTATCCAGAATAACGTTATTATTCGAAATAATCCATCATTGCATATCAAGAATATAATGAGTCTTTACAATTTTGGATTATAAGTATTTTTGTTGTATGTTATATCCATATACTATCTTATTTTCAATCTGGATCAAGTAGTCAAAATAAGATGGCAAAAAGATGTGGCATAGAGTAGCCTGTTTCTCTCTCTCTCTCCTCTCTCTCTCTCTCTCTCTCCCTCTCTCTCTCTCATCTCTCTCTCTCTCTCTCTCCTCTCTCCTCTCTCTCTCTTCTCTCTCTCTCTCTCTCTCCTGTGTCGATCACCTCTAACTAAATATTCTCTCAACGACATGCTACTAAATCCTAATAAAACAAAACTCTTGAGGACAACAACACTACGAAGAAGACAAAATAAAACAAATAAGCCTGTGTTTGTTTTGTTTTGTCATAACAGAAGCTATGTAAGGCCATTGTTTGGATGCTGAGACAATGACAAACAATCATTCCTGGTTTGCTTACATCAACTTTAATTGTCAGGTAGATCAACCTACACAAGTATATCAACCGTGCTGAATAACGCATTTAAAAAAAAAAAAATATCTACATGCATACAATAATCACAATATCACGAATCCTCGAATCAAGGTCTACAAAAGAGCACTCGAAACAGTCCTGTTAAAAATCGTCAAATTTTTGTAAATGTAATTTTAAGTAACTCCGCCCGTTTAACATGGACAACCAAATCACAAGATAAAACACGACGCGTTTCGACCTCTAAGGCATCATTGAAGGAATCGACGTTCATCTTGCGCCGAATCCGAAGATAAGTGATTGCTCATTCTTCATTTTAATTTGCCCTAAATTGTGTTTATCTTGCCTGAAGAAGACCTAAGATGTCGATACGCGTCGGGATTTGTCTTGTAATGCGTTTGTTCATGTTAATCGAAGGAGTAGTACTTGAAATTACTTTTAATATTCGCTTCAACATCCGCCTGCAGTCAACTCATTTTGAAACCAAAAAATAATTCAGTCTTAGCGAGAATGATTATACTCGAGCAGGGAGTTCTGTTCCCGAAAACCCTTGCTGTCCATAAACGTGTGCTCATACAATATCTTTTCGGATTCAGCACACATCAAATCTCAACAAACCCGAATAGCTGAGCTGGTAAAGCGCCGGACATGAGATTCTCGTGATCCTGGGGTTGCGAGTTCGAATCTCTGGGGGACCGTTTCTGAACAGGATAATTTCCCCCTTTGAGTTCACATTGGTTCTGACTCCATTGCCCTCAAAGTCTTTCGAAGGAGACTATAAACCGAGGTTCCGTGTGTGAACACACGCAGAACATCTTAAACACACTTACACTTCCATTATCCCCTTCCGGAGAGAAGGCCAGTTTTGGTGGCGGATGTGGAACCACATGGACACGTAATAGGAAGCGAAAGAATGAGAATATTAACGAATAAGAAATGAGTGACTGGCTGACTAAAGGAGCGCCCCGGGGAACGACTGAGTGTAACAGCTCTTCAGTCGGCTCTACCCAGGTAGGCAACCTGTTGTGTAAGAAGAGCGTGGATTGTAAAGCACTCAGAGCCTGGCATTTAGCCGAGGATAGGCACTTTACAAATATTCTTAGGAATAGAGAAACAAATCCATAGAGAATAATAATAATGATGATGATAATTATAACAATAAAAATAATAATGATAGTCATAATAATAATAATGATGATGATGATGATGATGATGATGATGATGATGATAATAATAATAATAATAATAACCAAAAAATAAGATGATGATGATGGTGATGTGATGACGAGGATGATGATGAGAAGAAAGAAGAAGAAGAAGAGAAGAAGAAGAAGAGAAGAAGAAGAAGAAGAATGATAATGATTCTAATCTTTTTGGTAGAATTCAAAATTAATCATCAAACTCCAACCAAATTCTAGGCCCTATATCTAGGATAGATCTATACAAATCACGGTTTTTTTTTTTTCTTACTCTGCTAGTGTGCTTTGGGGTACTCTTCCATCGCAGTTGTGATACCCACAGTACACAATATGTTTCTGAGAAAAACTGATCAGACATTTTTGCACACCCGCCATTCGTTATCAACCCAAGATTATGTACCATGATAGGGTAGGTGTGCGTTGCAGCGTCTTTAACACGTTAAGCAGCTGCCTGTTTTCTGATTTTTTTAAGTTTCAAAACGGAAGGAATGGGGGTGGAAAATGCAGCAAAATGTAGAAAAGAGAGGGGTTTTTTTTTGTTTTGTTTTGTTTTGTTTTTTTTACCACCAAGGACACAGACAAACAAAGTACAGGACAAGACACGATGCATTTTTGATCTCATGGGTCTTCTTCAGGCAAAACCAAATGACGTTTAGGACAGTGGAAACGAAGAACGAAAACCACTTATCTTCTCATGTTCTCCACCGTGTGTGTGTGTGTGTGTGTGTGTGTGTGTGTGTGTGTGTGTGTGTGTGTGTGTGTGTGTGTGTGTGTGAGTGTGTGTGTGTGTGTGTGTGTGTGTGTGTGTGTGTGTGTGTGTGTGTGTGTGTATGTGTGTGTGCGTGCGCGCACGCGCGCGTGTGTGTGTGTGCGTGCGTGTGTACGTGCGTGCGCGCGCGCATGTGTGTGTGTGTGTGTGTGTGTGTGGTGTGTGTGTGTGTGGTGTGTGTGTGTGTGTGTGTGTGTGTGTGTTGCTTGTGTGTATTCATTCAAAAATAATCCTTGCGTGAATATCAATAGAAGAACTACAACCCAGCTACAGCTTCTGGTTTTATTCTGAAGATTTACTGCATGTATATCGAAGCATGTTTGTTCTTAGTTAGTTTTATCTTGCTAGTCACGCTGAGTTCCTTTGCATGCAAGAGCTGGGTGAGTAAAGGCATGCACTTACATACCTGCTACTCTTGGAAATAAAGATCATCACCATCATCATCATCATCATCATCATCATCGTCGTCGTCGTCGTCGTCGTCGTCATCGTCGTCATCATCATTATCATCATCGTCATCATCTTCGTCGTCGTCATCATCATCATCATCATCATCATCATCATCATCATCATCATCATCATCATCATCATCATCATCATCATCATCATCGTCGTCGTCGTCGTCGTCGATGTCGTCGTCGTCGTCATCATCATTGTCATCGTTATCAGCATCATCATCATCATCATCATTGTCGTCGTCGTCGTCATCATCATCATCATCATCTCTCATATATCATAGTACGTATTCAGGGAACACTGTTTATCCTTTCAGAAGCGAATAATCCGTTCGCTGACAATGACGCAGCTGTGCCAGAAGTCATCCATACACAAAGGCCGACAGTCCGCCCAGTCTGTCTCTTCTAACGATTGCAGATCAACCCTCCCATGACTGGAACAGCATCGGCCACTGGCATCACGAATCAAACCAGAGCTCACTCATTTGATCGTGTTGATCTTCTCGTCAGCTATTTGCCTTTCAATGGCATTGATCAGTGAACGTTCGAAGAACGGGTTTCAAATCTAATTAAGCATTGTTCACTTCTGGCACAAATTTGCACATTGATATGGATAGTTTTAGATATCCTTAATAATACTAGTTGTGGAGTATTGCAAATGCTGATATATGGAACAAAGTGAAATCCGTTTAAAGGAACCGACGTTAAACATTCTTTTTTAGACTGACGGTTTTCCTTGCACAGCTTTGAACAAGGTTGGTGTCATTTTTCTTCAAACTAACGCTATCAAAAAAAAAAAAAAAAAAAAAAAAAAAAAAAAACTTAGAAAGGTAAAGCCATACGGAAGCTGGGATCTGTTGATAGTACCGTGAGATACTGGAAAAAAAAAACCCAACGAAATCCATATCACATCCAGATGGACAGACCAACTAATCTTCTCTTTGAATGTCTGTGAGTGCAAAGTATTATTGACAGGATCATAACATCATTACTTAAGTACGATAATATAATTCCCAGCGTCCGGTGATTAAGGTTAGCATTTGAAGGCTTTCGAAACCTGTAAACAATAACAAGTTAACAACAGCACCTGCAAACACATTAACACGGTAACAGCAGCTGCAACCATAACAATAATAGCAAAACAAAGAAAAAATGCCTTAGCAGGAATCACTAAAACCAGCAGCAACATCATCATCATCATCATCATCATCATCATCATCATCATCATCATCATCATCATCATCATCATCATCATCATCATCATCATAACAGCAACAATAAAACCAAAAAGGCTACAAAGGATTCATCAACAATAATTAGGCTATCAACAACAATTACATTAATAAAAAAAAAAACAGAAAGGAAGAATATTCTACAAGTCTAATTATCAACAACAACAATAGCAAAACATCATCATCATCATCATCATCATCATCATCATCATCATCATCATCATCATCATCATCATCATCATCACTTTCAACGACATCAACAACAACAGCAACAACAATGGAACAAGGAAAGAAACAATACAACAGAAGACACACTACAACATCATCACAACATCAGCAGCCACAACAACAAAAAAACAAGGAAAGAACAACAACACAACTAAAGAGCCATCAACAACAACAATAGCAGCAACAGAAACAATAACAGCAACGATTGCAGGAGCAAAAAAGATAACAATATCATAAAAAA
>JADBJO010006624.1:112500-122500 GCA_016801955.1 Conus betulinus
GACTTTCATCGAGTTTTTTTTTTTTAATTCTTTATTTCATCTGATGCCATTATTATGATGAAAACCGCCGATGACAGCAATGCAATAGACCACAGGGATCGTGAAGAAAGGCACCCTGTAATGAAACCTGCAGGAAGGCATCAGATGGCCGGCCCTGTATTGAAAAGATTACACACGGGAGGGAGTTAGGGGGAAATAAAGGTATGTGAGTGTGGGTATATATGCGGGGGATGGGGGGGGGAAGGGGGGAAGGAGGAAGACGAAGGGAGACTGAGCAGGTTGCAGAGGAGGAAACGGAGGAGGAAGGAGGTGAACAGGGTGAGGGTTCCTCTGGACCAGAGACGAGTGCATTTCAGCAGTTCCCTTGAGGCAACCAGGGGAATGTCAGCTGTCAAGGGAATTAATGGAGCGTGGAAGAGGGGGGGGATGGGGGGGGGGCGCAGGGAGAGGTGGCAGAAGTTGGGGGTAGGGGGAAACGAAGAGGATGGTAGAGAGGGGAGGGGACCTGGTGAATAGGGTTGGGGGTGGCATTGGTAGCAAAAACAGATTTCTCTGAATGATATCATCCCTCTTGCCATTTACAACCACTATTGGCTCAGATATAGTCTATGACGTCATAAGGTTTTATTCATAACTGATGTCCCTTCCATAACAGCCCCCATCTTTTGATAGCACCCAACAGGGCATATGTGATCCTCTGCAACGCTATGTTATATAGCTACTGCTCTGTCTACTCCCATCGTAGTCATTCCCACCCCCACCACCCTTGTAGCCCTTGTAGCCCTTATAGTCCAGCCCTCCTTTTCAGTTCCCCTGCCCCCTCTTCTCCACACACACACACACACACACACACACACACACACACACACACACACACACACACTTTGCAGCAGCATCTTTTAGTCTTTACATGATCCTGTTTGACGTCATTTCACTTACCTTTACACTTCTGTCCCACCATCACCTCCAAACCCCATGTCGCACTTCACACCAACACCTTGAAATATTACCTGCCGCTCCAGATGCCATACTGTATGACGTCATCCACTCTCCATTCATGACACATGTCAACAGACTCTGCAAAACAAAAGTTTTGTGTGGTCATTTCACTTTTCACTGTTGCTGCACATCGCCTTGTAAAAATATGCCTGCAACAATTAGGTTTTTACTTCATCGTGACAGAAAGAGCACTGTCGTTATAATCAATTTGAAAAACAACTTCCATATAATCACAGTTGTGGGGGGATGGTGATTGTAATGATGATGACGACATCTTAATAATGTTGCTCATAGCAAAGAAAAGAAAGCATACATTTACCTCCCTCTCCACCCTTTAACCCTTACAACTTTCATCTTTTATTCTTTTATTCCTTTATTCCATGATGATGCCATAGACCACAGGGATGATGAAAACCACTGATGAAACAGCAATGCAATAGACTGGCCCAGGGATCCTGAAGGGCATGGGGATGAGGGGGTGTGTGTGTGGGGGGGGGAAGGAGGACAGAGAAAATTGGGGTTTTGGAGAAAAGGAGCGGAGGGGTAGAGAGGGGAGGGAACTTGAGACGATGATTTGTTGAGGGTGGTCACTGGAGGTAAAAAAAAAAAAAAAGAAAAACAGAGGGTCCTCTGAATACCATCTCGGTTCCTGTGGCACTGGAATATGGCAATCACACACCCCCCTCAGCCTGGTACACAAAGGGTTTTGTTAGGTCGTTTACAGGTTTCAAAATATGGTAATCAGCCTATGACGTTTTTAGGTTTCATTTCAGACTGTTGCTGTTGTCTCCCTTCCTTCAGACTGTCACTCCCTTCCCACCCCACACCTTTTAATAGCACCTAGTAGTGACCATATGGTTCTCCTTAGCGCTATTTTTAACTTCCATTTACAGCCACTGCACCCTCTGCTTCCCTTGTAGTCCACCCTCCTCTCCCCCCCACCCTTCCCCTTCCCACCACCTCCCCACTTCCCAGTTCTCCAACAACCCCCCCCCCCCCCACACACACACACACATTTTGTAAAAGCTCCTTTTTGATAAAGGCGCATTCCTTTTTGACGTCATGTCATTTCCATCTTTAATTATTGTCCAGTCCTACCCCCTGTCACACTTCACACGTGCATTTTGCAATATCACCTACCACTCCAGAGGGGACTCTGTATGACGTCATCCACTTTCCATTCATTATACATTTCAACAGACATGGCTAATCAAAAGCCGGCTGTATGGTATCACTGCACTTTACTACTCTATCATTTGACTTGTATCACATTGTATGAAAATTCCGTAACTATTCGTGTTTTTATTTTTAATCGTAAGATAAATAGCATCATCATCATAATCAGTTTGAAGACAACTTCGTTGCTGCTTATGGTCACGATTGTGGTAATGGTGATTATAATGAAGATGATGACGATGGCTTTTAAATGATGTTGCTCATGGCAACGAAAAAAAGGACACATTTACCCCCCGCTTCACCTTTTAATCCTTACAACTTTCATCGAGTCTTTTCATTCCTTTTATTCCATCTGATGCCATCATTATGATGAAAACGCTGCTGATGCCAGCAACGCAATCGGCCACAGGGATCATGAAGAAAAGCACCCTGTAATGAAACCTGCAGGAGGGCATCAGATGGCATGTCCCCCACATTGAAAATATCACATCGAAGGGAGCAGTCAGAAGAAGGGCACATGAGTGTGGGGGAGAGTGGAGGGGGGGGAGGGGGGCAGTGGAGGGTTAGGGGAGGGGAGTGGAGGAGGCTGAGCAGGAGGCAGAGGAGGAGTCGGAGGAGGAAGGAGGTGAACTGGATGAGGGATCCTTTTGGACCGGAGATGGGTGCATTTCAGCGGCCCCCTTGCGGCAACTAGGGGAATGTCAGCTGTCAAAGGGAATGGATGGAGCATGGGGATGAGGGGGAGCGAGGGGGGGGGGGTGGAGGACAGAAGTTGGGGGGTGGGGAAAAGGAGCGGAGTGTAGAGAGGGGAGGGAGCCTGATGATGAGGGTTGAGGGTGGCACTAGAGGTAAAAAAAAAAAAAAAAAAAAAAAAAAAAAAAAAAAAAAAAAACAGGCTTCTCTGAAAAATGTCATCTCGCCTCCCGTTTCAAAATATGGCAATCTCCCCCTCAGCCTGGTACTTTTGTTAGGTCATTTATTGGTTAGTTTATAATGTATGACGTCATTAGGTTCCATTTCTGACTGTTGCCCCTTTCCTGTCTGTCACCCCACACCTTTTAATAACTCCTATTAGTGACCATATGATTCTCTTCAGAGTTATTTTTAACTTCCGTTTATTTGCCATGCACCCTCTGCTTCCCTTGAAGTCCACCCTCCTCTCCCACCCAACCCTTCCCCTTCCCCTCACCACTCACTTCCCAGTTCTCCAGCTACTATCTCCCCAACCCCCGCATACATCTTACAACAGCTTCTTTTTAATGATAAAGACACATTCCTTTTTGACGTCATGTCATTTCCATCTTTAATTATTGTCCAGCCCAACCCCCTGTCACACTTCATACGTACACCTCGCAATGTTACCTACCACTCCAGCGGGGATCCTGTATGACGTCATCCACGTTCCATTCATTATACGTTTCAACAGATACGGCTAATACGGTGGCGGTGTGGTATCACTGCACTATACTGCACTATCATTTGACTTGGATCGCCTTGTATAAAATTGCTGTAACTATTCGTGTGTGTGTGTGTGTGTGTGTGTGTGTGTGTGTGTGTGTGTGTGTGTGCGCGCGCGCGCGCGCGTGTGTATGTGTGTGTGTGTGTGTGTGTGTGTGTGTGTGTGTGTGTGTGTGTGTGTGTGTGTGTGTGTGTGTGTGTGTGTGTGTGTGTGTGTGTGTGTGTGTGTGTGTGTGTGTTTAATCACAAGATAAAGAGCATCATCATAATCAGTTTGAAGACAACTTCGTTGCTGCTTATAGTCACGATTGTGGTAATGGTGATTATAATGATGATGATGACGATGACATTTAAATGATGTTGCTCATGGCAATGAAAAAAAAAGCACACATTTACCTTCCGCTCCACTTTTAAAAACCCCTTACAACTTTCATCGAGTCTTTCATTCCTTTATTCCATCTGATGCCATCATTATGATGAAAACGCTGAGGATTCATTATGATGCCAGCAACGCACTCGGCCACAGGGATCATGAAGAAAAGCACCCTGTAATGAAACCTGCAGGAGGGCATCGGGTGGCTGGCCCCTCATTGAAAATATCACATCGAAGGAATCGCAGTGAGAAGAAGGGTATCTGAGTGTGGGAGAAAGTGGAGGGTGTTGGGAGGGGGTGGGGGGTGGAGGTTAGGGGAGGAGCGGGAGGAGAAGGTAGAGGAAGGAGGTGAACAGGGTGAGGGTTCGTCTTGGACCAGAGACGAGTGCATTTCAGCGGTCCCCTTGAGGCAACCACGGGAATGTCAGCTGTCGGACAGGGTTGATGGAGGGAGAGAGGGGATGGGGGTGGGGGGGGGGGGGGGGGGGGCACAGAAGTTGGGGTAGGGGGAAAAAAAGAGGGGAGGGCAGAGAGGGGGAGGGTACCTGGTGGTGAGGGTTGGGGTCTGCATCGGAGGCAAAACACAGGCTTCTCTGAATGATACCATCTCGCCTCCCGTTTCTAACTACAGTGATCTCCTCAGCCTGGTCCCTTTTGTTTGTGGTCGTTTATTGGTTCAGATATGGTGTATGACGTCATTAGGTATCATTTATCCCTGCTGGCCCCTCCCTAACCGCCCCCCCCCCCCCCCCCCCCCCCCATCTTTCAATAGCACCTAATAGTGCATATTTTATCCTTCATCACGCTATTTTGTACTTCCATTTATAGCTACTTCTCTCTCTGCTCCCATTCTCAGTCACAACCCCCCTCCCCCCCCCCCCCTTGAACCCCCCCCCCCCCCCTCCTCAGTTCCCCAGTTTCCAATTTCCCTCCCGCTTCTTATTGCTATACACACACACTTTGCAGCTGCATCTTTTTTTTCAAATATGATCCTGTTTGACGTCATTTCACTTCGATTTATAACGACTGTCCCCCCCCCCCCCCCCCCCCCTGCCGCACTTTGTATTTACACGTTGCAACATTGTCCATTGCTCCAGAAGAGATCCTGTATGACGTCATTCACTTTCCAATCGTCGCACAGATCAACAGACATTGCAAATCAAAAGTTTGTGGCATGGGTACGTTAAACTAAAGCCACACTACATCTGAATTCGTACTGCGTTGTACGAAATTAACGTAACTACACGTTTCTTTTTGAAGTCATGACACAGTATCCTACATCTCTCATTTTATAGACTTCCTCAGTCGATATAGTACCGAAATCTTTTTGATACATTCATTTCGTTTTCCAAGAATGCTTTTTTTTTTTTTAAGCAGTTTATCTTGGTGTTCTCTAAGAACATGCAGACAGTTCACACCATGTTTTATTCATTTTTCTTTCAGGACACGAGATTAGTATTATTTGATTTTGTCTGTCTACATGATACGCTCAAACTCCGTTTTTGCACATCGTGGATTTTCCCTGTCTGATGCTCATGAATCATAATCCCTCCCACACATTCGATCAAACCGATGACGCAGAATTAAAAGGAGCAATTAATGAAACGGGAGTCGGAATATTCGTTTCATCTTAAGGCCGCGCTGCCGAAGAATCGATGGGGAGGGGGGGGGGGGGGGGGGGGGGGGAGGGAAGGAGGGGAGAGCAGTGTTCTTTCATCTGGCAGTACCGCCAGGCTGAGTGTAATAAGAACTGAACGGAACGGCGTCTAGTCGTACCTCGAGACATTGACACTGCGGGGGCTGAATGTAGAGGGAATGTGTGTGTCTACAATGCACGCGCGAAGTGTACATTTGTAGGGTGTGGTACTGCAATGCATAGTACTGTGGGACCTGGTGGGCCACGTGGACGATTGATTGTTCTCTTAATTCAAGTGCTGTGGGTTGAATCCTCTCTCTAGTCAGCCCCGATGACTGAGGATATATTATTATTTTTTTTTTGCCTCGGAACTGCCGTCTACACAGATTTTGTAGCATAATGATTTCTGTTTGTAAAAGTAGGTCGTATGTAGGAACGCATGTATTAAAGAAACCGTTTGCATGTATGCTAAACTCGTTTTATCTTTCGTACAAGTGTAGGTTATTGCATGCCGGTGGGATGAATCCTAGCCTACATACACACACGAATGCGCGTGCGTACATGCAAGCATGCGCGAGCGTACACACACACACACACACACACACACACACACACACACACACACACACACACATCTGCACACACACACACACACACACACACACACACACACACACACACACACACGTATCCATACACATTCAGAGAGAGAGAGAGACAGACAGAGAGAGAGACAGACAGACAGAGAGAGAGAGAGAGACAGACAGACAGACAGACAGACAGCAGAAGAAGAAGAAGAAGAAGAAGAAAAAGAAGAAGAAGATAGTCAAAAAAAAGAAAGAAAGAAAGAAAGACAGAAAGCGACAACTAAAGAAAAAAAGAAAAAGAAAGAAAGAAAGAAAGAAAGAACGAAAGACAGAAGAGATGTTAATTCCATACATAGTCAATGCATTTTGTCTGGTTTCCGTCTGCATTACGAGTAATGCATTTGAAATAAAAACAATGACATGCCATAGAATATAGCGCAAAGATAAAACAACGAAGATAAGACAACGCAGTACATACACTACAATACGTGAAACAGACTGCAACCAACACCATACAACAGAAACGCGAGGCCATGCAGTGTTCAGTTTCATCCAGTCGATATTCTATCCTGCGTCTCTTGCGTCACTATACCTGTGTAGGTGTAGGCCTACAGGTAAATAGCTTGATCATTCCGATAATCGGTATTAAGTTCTGCTTTGTTATAGAGTACTGTGCTGGGTTTCAGGGGTTTTTTTTTTCGTTCTGCGTATACGGCGTTGGGCTCCCGGTCATGCTGGCATTTGAGGCAGTGAAGTGGTTGATCAACGTGCCAGAAATACGATAAATAAAGAGTTGAGCAAATTCGTGATACCACACAGAGGCATAGGACCTGAAATTCAGACTAATTCAAACTCTTCCAAATCGGTCCAAACCATCTTTTTTTTTTTGTCCTCCAAACTCCTACTTTTTTCCACATTAAAAATTCTGTTTACACTTTTTCCTTTTTTTTTTTTAAGAGGTGGGGCTTCCATCCTCTTTTTTTCCCACTTTTTTTCCCGAAAAAGTAACCATAACTCTCACGCACTAGCGCAAGTCTGTATGTTATGACTAATGGACATTCTCGGGTGGTCTTTATGTGTTTGGGCGTTTGATACAAGCGTATATTCTATTATTTGGTGGAGCGACACATTCACACTCATTATGCAAACAAGAGAACGGGAGGAAGAAGGAAAAGATCAAAAGAACGACGGGGACGGACATAGAGAAAGAAAGAGGATGAGAGAGAAACACACACACAGCAAGACAGAGAAAAAAGGAGGGAAGAAAAGGATAGAAAAGAAAGCAGAAAGAACGTAGGAGGAACAAAATACACACAGAAGCATATGTACCACAGAAACTACGTAAAACACATTACTTAGCCAACCAGTGTAGGCTGAAGATGACTAAATTTGTATGCATTCATGGCTGTTTGTATGCATTCATGGTTGTAAAAATTCCTCCTATCCCCCCCCTGCCCCCCCCCCCCCCCCCCCCCCCCCCCCACACACACACACACACACAGAGAACCGCGCATTTCCCCGCGCCATCACTAAGATAAAAAGCGATGAAAAGCCCTGCAAAATCGATCCAAACCTGAAAGACTATTTACTGTGTACCAATGATGGCCGTAAAGAAGAAACAGTCTTCTGCCGTTTGCACACAGGCCATTTCTCTTACACCCACTCGTATCATTTTGAAAGGCGGAGAAGCTCCGTGGTGCGTTCCGTATGATTCATTTATCACTATAAAACATGTTCTTTTAGAATATAGGGACTTACATCATGCCAGGCATAAACAGTTTACAGCAGACTCCTTGAAAACCTTGTTCAGATATGTCCAGCTGATGTGATTGAGGTTCTGAAAGAGAACAACATTTTTCAAGATACAAGATTTTATGTAAGAAATATTTTAACAATAATCATTTGTGTTTTCAGAAATTTGTTTTAATGATTTGTGTATATGATTTTTTTTTTTAATCGATGTTGAAAGCTGACTTCAACGAATGGTAGCCCTCATATGGCCCTCTGCGATCGGATAAACTATGAGCAACTTGAATGACGTTCGTCATAATGTTTTGTCTGTGTTGGTTTAACTCTCTCTCTCTCTCTCTCTCTCTCTCTCTGTGTGTGTGTGTGTGTGTGTGTGTGTGTGTGTGTGTGTGTGTGCGTGCGCGCGCGTGTGTGTGTGTGTGTGTGTGTGCGTGTGTGTGTACGTGCGTGCGTTGGTGCATTGAATTATGGGACTTTAACCTTTTTAAAACTATGATCGATTTAAAATCAGCCGTACACATTTTGTCCTGCTTGACCCTTTCCACAGTGGCTGCTCTCTGAATCCCAACATTTCCCAGTATTAACTGAAGGCACAGTCATTTCCTGTAAATGCTTGGAAGAGCCTCTTCGTACCTGAAGCCACCCTGGCTCTCCTTTGTGTGAGGTGAAGCAAAAGGATCGTGGGTGTTATACGTATGCATCCGCTTCGTCTCAATATCAATCTTAAATTTATAGCTTGTTAGACCAGAACAAGCGCCACTGAACACCACCGAAGTGACTCAGCAGCAGTGCAGTGTCTCCTCCGGTGGGTTGCCTCTTGACGACTTGACATTACTGCTCCCTGTGGATTGCCGGTGCCGGAGCTGCGGCGGGCCAGGCCGGGCTGTGGCTGTGGACAGGGGTTCGGAATGAGCGGCGTGGGTGTAATGCCACTGACGTGGCACTCAAGAACGGACAGCAAAATGAAAAATTATCTTAAATTCATTGCGCTTGAGGTGGTGCTGAAATGCAGCCAGGACCCAGCTTCGACCCTCAGCCATTTTTCCCTATCCACCATGGGCAGTTTCTTGTTTTTCTTCTCCGTTGATGTTGTAGTGAGTCATTTGGGACGGCACTTCAGTTCTGTTGTTTGGGTGCCAAGTTCTGGGTCTATGCAGAATGCTTTCCCTGTCTGTCCTTATGATGATGATCATGATGATGGTGATGGTGATGATGATGATGATGATGATGATGATGATGATTATGATGATGATGATGATGATGATGACGATGATTATGAATATTTACATAGCGCCTATCCTCGGCTAGAGACCAAGCTCCAAGCGCTTTACAATCAACACTATCATTTACACAACGGACTGCCTACCTGGGTAGAGCCGACTGAAGAGCTGCATGCTGGCGCTTCGTTCAGTCATTTCCCGTGTCATTCAGTCAATATCGTTCACTCAGATGCCTTGCTTCCTTTATTCATTCCATTTCTCACGCAGGGTGCATGCAATGTGTAACGTATCATCCATACTAACGGTCAAACTGGCCTTCTCTTCCGAAAGTTGGTGATGGGATTTTACGTGTGTGCAAGATGTTATGCGTGCATTCACACACGGAAATTCGGTTTATAGTCGCATTCGGACTGTTTGGAAAATTGAGTCAAAAACAATGTTAACTCCGAGGGAAAACAATGTTAACTCCGAGGGAAAAATCCCCCTGTACCGAAACAGCGCGGCGGAGATGCGAATCCGCAACCCCAGCATTAGCAAGATTATGAGTCCGGTGCTCTACCAACTGAGCTATTTTTGTTTGCTAATTTTTCCCATCCTGCAGTTGACGGTCTATCCTTCTTGAAAGGAAATCTTAAATGAGGCAGGGAACAGCAAACAGTAAATAACATACAGGTACGGTAACTCTTGCTCTTGTGAATTTGTGTTTGTTCAGTTCTCCCGTTGTTGTTGCTGTGTAGATGTCTCATGTACAGGATATATGGGTAAAGTTGGAACATCCGTTTTTGAGGATGTTTCCTTGTAT
>JADBJO010006625.1:0-2500 GCA_016801955.1 Conus betulinus
CTCCTCTTTCTCCCAGTCCTCCCCCCCCTCTTCCCATCCTTCATATCTCGCTTTGTCCTCCTGTCCGCTCTTCCTCTGTCTCATCCTCACCGCTCTGTCTCTGTCTGTCTCTGTCTGTCCGTCTGTCTGTCTTTCTGTCCTGGCTGTTTTGTGTGTGTAAGTTGAGGTGGAAGTGTGTGCGTGTGGTGTGTTGGTTGTGGTGTGGTGTGTGTGTGTGTGTGTGTTGTGTTGTGTGTGGTGCGTGAGTGTGTGTGTGGCGTGCGTGTGTGTGGGGGTGGGTGTATGGTGGAGATGAGTGGTGTGTGTGTTGTTTGTGGGGGGGGGGGGGGGGGGGGGGGGGGGGGGGGGGGGTGTGGATGTCCCTCTCTCCCCTCCCTCCCCCCTCTTTCTCCTTTCTATCCTCCACTACCTCCTCTCTCTCTCTCTCCCCATTCCTCCCTCCCTCCCTCCCTCTCCGCCCCCGTTCTTTTCCTTCTTCTTCTCCCTCTCTCCCTCTTCGCACCTGTGGCTCGCTCGTTACAGATGTATTTGCTTCAGTCGCTCTGTTTTCTGCTTCTCTGTACTGCTTGTGTCCGTCGCCATCGTCCACTATAGTACTGACAAGTCATCGGCCGTCCGTCCACCGCGTCTTCGTCGTCATCATTATCATTGTTTATCCTTGTCATCGTCATGTCTGTTGTCTCTGAGAAGAAGAAAGAGAAAACGACGAAAGGGAAGTGCGATAACTATCAGAAGTTACGTTTGGTAGCTCAGAGAGAGAGAGAGAGAGAGAGAGAGAGAGAAGAGAGACACACGCACATACACAAGCGAGTGAACGCACGCACGCATACACACACACACACACACACACACACCATGCACACACGCACACACACACACACTCTCACACTACTCACTCACTCACTCACACACACACGCACACACACGCACACACACACCACACACACACACACACACACACACACACACACACACACACAACGCACATACAGACACACACACACCACACACACACACACACACACAACACACACACACACACACAATCACACACACGCACGCATGCACGCACGCAACGCACATACACACATTCACTCACTCATGCACTCACAGAACAACACACACGCACGCGCGCGCCACACACACACACACACACCACACACACACACACACACACACACACACACACACACACATACAATACAGAGAGACAGAGAGAGATAGAGGGAGACAGTGAAGAGGCAGACAGACAGAGAGACAGACAGAGGGAGACAGAGAGAGACAGAGACAGACCGAGAGAGAACAGAGACAGACAGACAGAGACAGAGCAGACAGACAGAGACAGCAAGACCCTCTCTTCATTCACAAGGTACGAAGTGAACGTAAATTCAAGTTGGCGGAAGGGCTTTAACAGATAGACAGACGACCAACGACGAGCTGACAGGCAAAAAGCAAACGTGCTTTCACCACCGAAAAAAAAAAAAAATCCGATGGTTCTGGTATCTGGCGAAGTGGAAACTGGGAAGGGGAAGGGGGAGGCAGGGGGGCTGAATCAGTATGCCCCCCCCCCCCCCACCCCCTATGCTACCTAGTGGGGAGAGGTCACACACCACAATTAAATCAGCTTTTTGCGCTCAAACACAATGATTATAATCCATGTAAGCGTTTTGAGGCCTACCATAAATTCCAGCCAGCATAAAAAAAAACTCTCCACCAGTTACTTCCCTTGTTTTTTTTTTGTTTTTTTTTTTTTTTTTGTTTTTTTGAGGGGGAGATTTTCATCGATGAAATCGCAGACTTCAAATGGATGAATTTCCCGTCAGTTGACGTCACCTTTTAAGCCATTGCACTCACCCGTGATCCTATGTACTTTGAGCCACCTGAGAGCGCCCAAATAGTCCCTTTCCTTTGATTTTAATCTGTCTGTTTGGAACCACCTGGCTTGTACCTTGATAACCCATAGGAAAGAAAATGAGGAAAATCAACTTTCAGACCCAAATGACGTTCAAAACAATCTAATGGCGCCAGTCTATAAATAATCGACTTCTTAAAGCAAGGCCTTGGCGCATTCATTTTTGGTGTGCAACCTGTGGAGAGAGAGAGAGAGAGAGAGAGAGAGAGAGAGAGAGAGAGAGAGAGACAGACGCTTCACTTTTGCTGCCCAGCTACTTGACTCGCTTTTTCGACTCCTGGAGACTCTCGTCAGTGGGGCTGCTGGCCCAGCCCCCTGATGACTAGGAAGAGAGTTGGGACCACTTAGGGTACTTTTGCAGCCTTACCATTACTCTGAGGGAATAAACTCACGGCTTCTAGATCGGGCGAACCAAGTGTTTGGTTATTATTAGTGCCATAGTCTCGCCCAAAGATGTTGCAGGATGGGTTTTTGTGTTTGTTTGTTTGTTTATTTGTTTGTTTTTAAATGAGGAAGAAAATGGAGTGACCAGTGCCTCAGTGTGCGAGCTCAGAGTCTATAAGCACACACACGTGCACTCAAACACAC
>JADBJO010006625.1:15000-17500 GCA_016801955.1 Conus betulinus
ATGGACAGCTCTGTAGCTGGAACCGAATCCTACCCGAAGAACACGCACAGACGTCACCACAAACGAAGAAGTTTAAAAACTACGTCAGAACAGCCGTTGTAACACATGACGACACTCTCTGCTTTATCCGAACCAGAAAGATGAAGTGACATGTGACAAGGGCCCGGAATAGCTCAGTGGTAGAGCGCCGGACTCGTAATCTTGGTGATCATGGGGTTTACGGGTTCGAATCTCCGCCGGGCCGTTTCGGTACAGGGGGATTTTTCCCTCGGAGTTAACATTGGTTCTGACTCCATTTCCCATACAGTCCTTCGAATGAGACTATAAACCGAGGTTCCGTGTGTGAACGCATGCATAACATCTTGCTCACAAGTAAAATCCCATCACCAACTTTCGGAAGAGAAGGCCAGTTTGGCCGTTGGAACGGAAGACACGTTACACATAGCATGCTCCTTCCCCGAGGTTGGAGTATGGCTGCCTTAATGGCGAGATAAAAAAAAAAAAAAAAAAAAACGGTCATACAAACAAACCTCTTTGTTGGGATTTGTCCTTGCCTGTCTATACAGGGAGTGTCCGCAGGAGTATCAGCCTGCATACGCAGAAAGAAAGGAAAAAAAAAAAAAAAAAAAAAAAAAAGAAAGATATGTGACAAGATCTACAAGGCTAGCGGAAACCGCGATGCAAAATACTATGCCAGTGGGAAAGAAGAGATAGCAGACAGACGGAAAGATAGGGAGCATAGCATCCAGAACTAAACAGACCTGTATCAGGCCAGCACACTGAGCTGAATTGAGGACCGGACCAGATGGAGGAGGGCTTGTCAGAAAGTCATCAGTGACGTCCTTCAGTGGGAAGGAACTCAGTTGTTGTTTGTTGTCCGTCGAGACGACGAAGACCATCTAGTCATCCTGGGATCAGGGGTGAGTGCATAGATGGCTGGTCAGGCCGATCTGCGCCCGGAAGGATCTATCACAGTACGGACAGGGGATGGTGGCAGCAGCTGGAGACTGGTCTTCCTGATCATCCTGCGCTGCTCAGCTGCAGCAATTCTGTTGCTTTCACAGGTCTCTGCTCCTTTGCGGACAGCTGATCGCCACCCATCTCTGTTCCGGGCAGTTTGCTTCCATGTTGTGTGGCTGATGTTGAAGGCCCTCAGGGAAGATTTGAGGCTGTCTTTAAAACGCTTCCTCTGGCCTCCAATAGAGCGTTTGCCCTGTTGCTCGCCAGACAATAGTTTCTTCGGCAGCCGATGGTCTGGCATGCGAACTACGTGATCTGCGAAACTGTGACTGCATCAGGATGGTGAAGATGCAAGGCAGGCCAGCACAAGTAAGGGCTCGTCAGAAAGTCATCAGTGATGTCCTTCGGTGGGAGGGAACTCTAAGGGAGAGCTGGACAGCAGAAGGTCTCAGTGAAGCCCCCCCCCCCCCCCCCCTTCTCTCAGACCAGTGTTTTGATCCTGAACTCCTTACACTCTAAGGAGGCCGGGCTGCATCTACGTCATGACTCCCAGATGTCCGTCGTCTACTGTCGATTTTTTTTCTTTTCTTTTCTTTTTTTTCATTTTAACTTTTGTTTGTTTGTTTGTTTGCTTGTTTGTTTTGCTTTTCTTTTTCTCTGGCCCCCGGGGATTCGAACCAGCAACTTCTGGATGGATGGACGCTAGTCTTAATGTGTTGCTACGTTAGATAGACGTCTTACCCGCATGACTTGGGACAGTTGTAGCAAGTTAGGGGAAACATGAAATCTCCTGAAGGTCTGTTGTTGTTGGCCATAGGGCTGAACAGGTAAGTAAGCTGAATTCGATCCAAGCCAGAGAAACAGCAGCTTGCTGCAGACCTTGACTGCGAAATGTATGTCCCAACTCTCTGTCTCTGTCTGTCTGTCTCTCGGTCTGTCTATCTGTCTATCTCTATCAATCTGTCCCTCTCCCTGTCTCTCTGTCTGTCTGTATGTGCGTGCGTGCGCGCGCGCGCGTGCGTGCGTGCGTGCGTGTGTGTGTGTGTGTGTGTGTGTGTGTGTGTGTGTGTGTGTGTGTGTGTGTGTGTGTGTGTCTACACAAAAGGACTGAAGGCGGGCTGCACGTGCTATGTGTTGGGCAGTTCTGGGAGTGCATCTCCGATGAGCATGGCATTGACCACACCGGCAATTACCATGGCGCGACTCCGATGTCCAGCTGGAACGAATCAGTGTCTATTACAACCAGGCCTCAGGTGAGGGGGTTGGGGAGGGGGGGGGGGGGGGGGGGGGGGGAAGGGCCGGGGTGTGTGTGTGTGTGTGTGTGTGTGTGTGTGTGTGTGTGTGTGTGTGTGTGTGTGTGTGTACGTGCGTGCGTGCGTGTGTGCGTGCGTGTGTACGTTTGTGTATTTGACCTTTATCCATGTTTTTTCATGTAGCAAGACGTGCAGTTGTTAGCAACTGTATTGTCTTATATTCTATCAATGCACTGTGTTGTATCAATATGTTTCACCATATCGCATTTGCGTCTATATATTGCAGC
>JADBJO010006625.1:22500-25000 GCA_016801955.1 Conus betulinus
GTTCAAGCGCGTCTCTGAGCAGTTCACCGCCATGTTCCGCCGCAAGGCTTTCCTCCACTGGTACACCGGTGAGGGCATGGATGAGATGGAGTTCACTGAGGCTGAGTCCAACATGAACGACTTGGTCTCTGAGTACCAGCAGTACCAGGATGCCACCGCTGATGATGACGTGGACCTGGATGAGCAGGAGGAGGACGGGGAAATGGCCTAGGAGACTCCAGCATCCAGGGATCGTTGTTTGTCTACTTTCTGGTGAATGGACGTTTTGGGATATTACGCTTTACGCTGCATGTTCTGTTCGTTGTTGTTGGTTGTTGTTTGTCGTTGTTAACCAAATGAATGTCAAATGCGTTTCTCGTACATCGTTTGTACATGTTGTTAGAAAAAAAAATGTTGACTTTTTGTCATGATGATTTAAACTGCATATACAAATAAAGTTGTTTTTAGATATGTCGTGAAGAATGGAGTGTTGACTCATTAATGCAATAATGAAGTTACATTACCATCTATACCGTTTTTCTTTCATAGATTAACGGGTGCTGTTTTCTTATAACTTTATCATAGCATTATAATAAATGATTATTGATGAAATGTATGGAGCGAGGGGCAAGCGCGTGATTTATCTGTTTATTTTATTCAGTGAAGGGGAGTTGGTATAACACGTCAGACAGATTGCAGATCATTTTTCATTCAAATCACACAACTTGTACGTGTCTAGGAAGAGTTCAGTATTGAATCAGACGAATTTCAGGAATCAACTGGTCTTTCTTCTCGCTGTTTGA
This sequence comes from Conus betulinus, assembly GCA_016801955.1. Classification (NCBI taxonomy): domain Eukaryota; kingdom Metazoa; phylum Mollusca; class Gastropoda; order Neogastropoda; family Conidae; genus Conus; species Conus betulinus. Next base: position 23,283 of record JADBJO010006625.1, read on the forward strand.
AAAGCTTCTGTTGTCGGATTCTATACATAGGCCCATAGAATGGGGTTCAAGTCTCACTGGCACGCAAAATTCTGGTCACGGACTTTTACGATATACAGAAATAATTTTCCATGGTAAGTGTATCAGAATCGATCAGCATTTCAATCTCTCTCCCCCCCCCCCCCCCTCCCCCCCTCTCTCTCTCTCTCTCTCTCTCTCTCTCTCTCTACACACACACACACACACACACACACACACACACACACACACACACACACACACACACACACACTAGCGTATTTGATGGATAATGTATAACGCTGATGTTTGACATGCTAATATCTTTATATCAACGATAATGACAGGACAGATGAATTTGACATCATTTCCCCACGTTACTGATAGTACTATAAAATGTGTAGTACTGCTCAAATGAGAGGTAGAGGATTGCATACATATGTACTGTATGGTACCTTGTCTGCCACGAACAATACCACATTTTCAGTCTTTGAGAGGGGATGGGGAAGTCCCATGCGCCTGAAAACCCATCCCCCATTATTCCCTCTTCCCCAATCCGCCCCTGCATAATTTATATTACTCACGCTACTTACAAAATTATTTTCATGAATATGCTTCAAGAGTTGTTAATGTAAGGTTCTGATATGTAATTAACTATTTCACGGCCCCTTAACACCTTTCTAATTGGTTTGCCTTATTCATGACTTCACAAATGTCATAAGTCAAAAGCGCTGTCACTGGGTTTTTCTGAGTTATGACTTTAAATATCCTAAATCCAGCCCACAACTTTCGCATTGCTTGCCTATGTTAAGACTTTTAAGCATGTCACAATCAGTCAGCTTATTTCTCATTGCTTGCCTAAAGCTTTGACTTTCATTCCGCAGTGAGCTGTCTTTCTCATTAGCTTGCCTAAGTTGTGATTGTAAACATTGCACGACTTTACATATTTCATAAGTCAACAGCTTTGTCACTGGTTTGTGTCTGAGTTATGACTTTGACTATCTAAATCCAGTCAGCTTTCTCACTGCTTGCCTATGATATGACTTTTAACCGTTTCACGACTAGACAAGACTTTCCTCATCGCTTGCCCAACTCAACATCTTTCTCATTGTTTGCCTTGGTTGTGACTCTAGAAATTTCACAACGACGTGAACACCTTTCTCCTGGGTTTAACCTATTGACTTCAAATATTACACAACCAGTCAATACCTTTCTTCACTGGTTTGCCTATGACTTCAGGTATTTCACAACCAATCAGTACCTTAATTCATCACTGGTTTGCCTATGACTTCAGGTATTTCACTACCAGTCAGTACCTTAATTTTCTCACTGGTTTGTCTATGACTTCAGGTATTTCACAACCAGTCAATACCTTTCTTCACTGGTTTGCCTATGACTTCAGGAATTTCACAACCAGTCAGTACCTTAATTCCTCGTGGGTTTGCCTGTGACTTGAGGTATTTCACAACCAATGGCAGCCCTGGTGATACGGCCCTTTGCGGTCAGGCTGAGCTATGAGCTGCATGAACAGAATTCAATGGCAAGTCAAACACCTTTCTCACTGCTTGCCAAAGGTTATGACTTCAAGTTGTTTCCAAATAGCCATCACCTTTGTCACCTTTGACTTCCCTTAACGGTGACCGCTACAGCATCAAGGGGGATGGGAGGTGGTAGGGGTGGCGGTCAGGTCAGGTAAAACTGGACACTCTGATGGCTGCAAT
>JADBJO010006625.1:27500-95000 GCA_016801955.1 Conus betulinus
TTCCAACATTTTCTTTTGGTCCTCCCACCCCCCCCCCCCCCCCCCCCCCCCCCCCCCCCCCCCCCCCCCCCTTTTCTTTTTTCTCAATTTTCTTTTTCTCTTTCTTTTTCCCTTTTTTTCCCTTTTTCTTTTTTTTTTTTCCCCTTTTCTTCTTTTTTTTTTTTTTAACTGTGGGGCCTCCTTCCTCCTAATCCCCCCCGCCCCCCCCCCCCACCCCCCCCCACAGCGCCCTCCCGCCCATCATTACTCCTGACTCTCTGGGGCAGCCTCACGTGGCACGGACCCGGGCATGAAGAGGCCGCATGGTAGCCATGAAGACAGACCTTTTGGGAGCGGGAAAAGACGAAGACTACCGAGGCCCACCGCCGGCCGACCAACACCACGAAATGGACACCAGTTCAGCAGGAAGAAAGAAGAGGACCCAGGCACAAGTCTGGGGTGAAAACCAGAACAAGACAGCACAAGAACAGCCCCACGTCTGGAACCAAGCCCAAGGCTCCTGACAACGACCAGGCGTCCTGCCACCAGAACTGCAGACTTCGGTCTGGGACACCGCGTCCTTAAGGACCTTCAGCCGATAGGACGTACAGCTCACCCCTCCGCTACGCTCCTTCAGCAAGGAGAGACGGGGGGCGATGATCATCACTGGGACAGGAACAGCTCAAGTTTGGTAAAGCGCCCGACTCGTGATTCTCGTGATCCTGGGGTTGCAGGTTCGGGTTCGAGCCGTTTTGTTAATGGGTGATTTTCCCCTCGGAGGTTACATTGGTTCTGACTTCACGAGACGAAAGAGAGGAGAGAGAGAGAGAGAGAGAGAGAGAGAGAGAGAGAGAGAGAGAAGAAGAAGAAGAAGAGAAGAGAGAGAGAAGAGAAGAAGAATTATGACAGAGAGAGAGACAGAGACAGACAGAGACAGATAGACAGAGAGACAGAGAGAGGCGGGGTGGATGGGTCTGTGAACATATGTGAGCGTATGCATACCATCTGGACACACGTCAGATCCTGTCACCAACTTTCGGAAGGGACCAGTTGGTACAGATGACCCGGATACACATAGCACACGGGCCTACATCCTCTGTGTAATATTGAAGAGAATGGCTGATAGTTGACTGAATGGCACGGAAAACAAATGTATTGCGCTAAAAAAGCAGCTCTACCCACGTCAGTAGACCTGTGGTAAACGAGAGTGTGGATTGCAAAACGGCTGGAACTTGGTCTTTAGTTAAGGGTAGGCACTGTATATCAACTGTAGACAGTAAAGAAGTAAACACATAGTACAGCACACTACGGTCCGACACCATTCATTTCTAAACATAGCCACCAGCATCTCTCTCTCTCCAATGTAACTTCACTCTCTCTCTCTCTCTCTCTCTCTCTCTCTCTCTCTCTCAGAGCCCCGAGGTCCACCATCTTTGCGCATGCGACCGTGTTTCAATCCATCCATGAACTCAGCCACATTCTGTCTTCGGGGATTGTGGTACGAAGATCATAACCCAAACAGATCTCTATTTCCAATCTCTCAATTCTCATCTCTGAATACTGCGGACAGCTTTGAAATGCATGTTTTTGGAGAGCGCGAGCGTCAAGATTCATCATATATACCCTCTCAAGCTGCATGCTACATGCGATGGCCTTGAACATGTGTGCAAGAACCAACGATCCTTCATCCGGATGGTCACACGTATCTAAGGTCAGAACTCCAAAGCAAAGGCAAGGCCTTCGAAAGATTTGGCTTACTGTGATCACCCTGCCAGCTTCACACTGAGGAGAGCATGCTTGGATGCACAGAGCAGATTTCCCCGAAGATGGAGTATGGCTGCCTTAATGGCGGGATAAAAAAAAAAATGGTCATGCACACAAAACTCCACTCCCCTTTGTTGGACAGATGGGATGAATACTTGCCTGTCTGTACAGGGAGTGTTCGCGGGAGTATCGGCCTGCGTAGGCAGAAAAAGAAAAACACAGAGCAGCACAGCTCTATTTTTATTTCATTTTCTTTTATTTTTATTTAGTATTTCAGTGGAATATCCCCCCCCCTCTCTCTCTCTCTCTCTCTCTTTGCACCAGCAAAATGCCGCCATTCTATTTAGCCAGTGGGACGGGTCGGGACAAAGGAGATATAATGTAAAGGCGTTTTAAGGCTAACTTACTACGTAGCATGAGTAGAGAGAGAGAGGGAGAGAGACACACACACACACACACACACACACACACACACACACACACAGAGAGAGAGAGAGAGAGAGAGAGAGAGAGAGAGAGAGAGAGAGAGAGAGAGAGAGAGAGAGATCTTCGGTTCATGGGTTAATTAAATCTTCCATCATTTGATGGGTCGATTGTGTATACCATTTTCTAGGTTTCCAGTGCCATGTGTGAAAATCAAAAGATCCAGACGGAAGATGACACAGCTTTCCTTCTAGAGCATGCGCACCTGACGTCAGACGATGATGTGGAACCCTGGGAAAGTAAGAAAGTTCCATCACCTTTTTAACTGACTGATTATTAAATTATGCTCTGGAAAAACTTGATGGGGGATAAGCCATTTCAATTATCCTTTAAACTGACTGATTGATAAGTTGATCCACTGATTGAGTAGAAAAGATGTTTCCTCACCTCACATTTGGATGATATCGTCATGATCAGCACGGCGCTAGTGTTGTCTTCAGCAAATACTGTATTGTCTAAGTGTTTGCCTCCCTTTTTTCATCTTTCATATGATGTGAGCCGGTTGATGATGCTTCATTTTGTTAAGCTGCTTCAGCATTTTGAATAACATTGTTGTGTCATTTGTATTTTGTGTCTAGTCTGTCCGTCTGTCTGTTGTTGTTGTTGCTGTTATTGTTGTTTTATTGTTGTTGTTGTCAGCTCTTGTTGTTGTTTTCATGTAACATCGCATTTTGGGAAGAAAAAAAAAAAAAAAAAAAAACCGAAGGGAAGATTCGTGAAATAAACGCTTTAACTATTTCATTATGACACATTGAGAATCTCACTGTGGCCAATAACAGTACAATGCAAGTTTAAAGACATAAAGATCAAAAAACTACGACGCCTTCATCAAAACTGATACATCTTTAAAGAAAATGAAAACGACGGTATGCCTGCTCTGAAAGGCAATAAATAGTCACAGGGGGCAATGAGGACCTGCGAGATAAATCGCCAGAATGGATTTTCTGTAAGATTTGCGAGGTACCGGACGATTACCGGCCCTGCCTGGGGGTGCTCGGACACACGCCACAGTTAGGATTTTGGCACCAAGTCACCAGTCTATATAAATCCATGTAAGTGTTTTGAGGCCTAGCATAAATTTTAGCCACCCTTTCATGTTAAAGTGATGATTGATCAAAAGAACAACCACCCAACAATCATATCACCTATTTTGGGAGATTTCCACCGAAGAAATCATACACACAATCTTCACATACATGACTTTCCCACTGGCTGACGTCACATTTCAGGCTTTTGCACTCACCCGTGATCCTATCCTTGCGCCAGCTGGTCTCCCCCAAATAGTCCTTTGCTTTTCATCTGTCTGCTTGGAACCACCTGGCTGGTCCCTTGATGACCACCGGAAAAAAAAGAAGAACCGGCTTTCAAAACAACGGAATTGTGCTGGTCTATAAATACTTGACTCCTTAAGTAAGGCCTCGGAACATTAAGTTTTGGTGTGCAGCCTTCGGTTGAACGGCCATTTACTGACATTTAGAATGTCTATTTGCAAAGGTAACAATTTTACGTTGGATTGAAGTTCAACACAATGCAGTTTTCTAGAAACTGTCATAGTCGGCTGCCAAAATGTGACTGTCCAGCTTGAAAGTGTCTGACATCCGCGTCGTTAAGTACAGATGCAGTGTTGATTTTTTTTTTCCTATTCATGAATAGTCTCAGATCTTTCTGTAAAGGTTTTAAGATCTAGAGGCTTTAGAATATCATCACCTTGCTCACACAGGGTAAAAAAAAAAAGCAGAGGTACAAATGTACTGAATATTCAGACCCAAGGCAGAGAACTTACAGATAATGTTGTCAAACATGGTCAAGTAAGACTGCTGCATTCTTATTATCGGAGAATGTTTCAGCTGCAAGCTGTGTTAGAGTAGCTGCTTTTCAACAACAACATTTACAGAATTTAGGGGAATCATTTGTGCAGTTTACATTGTTGCCAACGTGATAGAAAACAGATGCATTAAGTATAACTACAAAGCGCCATGTTCATTACGTTTAGACGCTATATGTGACATCATTTGTTTTCACCCATGACGAGCATACGGAATATAACAAATCAGCTCCTCGTCACGGAAAGAAGTGATAACCAAAATGTCTGAGTGAGTTAGATGGCTGGCAGGGTCTTTTTCACCCCCCAAGAGAGAGGAGACGGCAGGAAGGAAGACACGTGAAGAATGATCCCCGCTTCCGGTGTCTGATCGCCAGAGAGTGCATAGCTAGTGAGAGTCAAGAGACTAAGTAATCTGCAAGAGCGAGAGATGGAAGGTGAGGGGGGTGGGAGGTGAGGTGTGTGTGTGTGTGTGTGGTGGGGGGGGGGGGGGGTGTCAGGTAAAGAGACAGGGGGGGGGGGGGGAATGGAATAAGAGGACAGATAGAGATGGGGATGGGAGGAAAGGAAAGGAAGGAGGGGGGGGGGGGGGGGGGGGGGCGGTGGGGTGTGGGTTGAAGGGCAACAGAAATAACCAAGGTCATCAAGTGAGGAACTGGATTCATCCTCTGCTACTGCAGAGCGGTGTTGACTGACATATCAAGTATTCTGTGCCTGTCGTTGGGTGACTCGCAGACAACCGATACGAACATGAATGTAGCCCCACATGAACATCCAGTGGCCCTTGGTGCGCATTACCCCAAACTGCCTCTCTAAAAAAGACTGGCCACACTGAAGACGTCAGTGAAACGCTTGCAACTCTACTCTTTTTTTGTGTGTTGTCGTCGTACCCTGGCTAAAAGACTCCAGGGATCATCTGAACAGCCGAAGTACTTGAACACTATGGTACAAATGCATCAGCTAGGGATGAGAACATGACGAGTGTGGCCGTTTTTTTTTTTTTTTTTTTTTTTCCCGTAGCCGCGTGGGCAGCCATACTCCGACTTCGAGGGATTTGGGAGACACGTGGCGCGTGCGGTTCATGACACGAGAGCAAAACAGGCAAAATGTCTCTCTTGTTTTTCGTTTAGCAGATTTGAAAATAAGTACTGTGTCACTTTGATGACGGTTGCATGTGAGTCTGTTTGTTCTGTGTGCTCTGTGCTGGCATATCTGCCAGGCGATTCAGTGTCATAAGAAGCATTCCTTTAGAGTTACAGGCGTGTATTTGTTTTCTTGTGGGAGCAAGAGTTACCTACCCTACTTGTTTGTTGTTTAAGCATCTGTTGTGTTTATTCCACTTCTCTAGCGATTTACTTTCCAAACTCACTCTCCATCTTCCCTTTCAACGTGTTCACTTCTCTGCCCATACTTTGTGCGGCGTTTAGACTTTGAAAGAAAGACAACGCTGTCATCGGCAAGCAATGCGCCACAAAGGTTACTTCCCCTGAAGGCCAGCCGGTTGAATCCTGCCAGGAGTGACGTCACTGAACAAGCAGAGGGCGTGCGTGTCCTGACGTCAGAGGGGACCACAGGTACACAGCGCCTGTTAGGGAAGAAAGAGTTCCGTAGGAAACACCTTGATGCACGTGGTGTGTGTGTGGTGTGTGTGTGTGTGTGTGTGTGTGTGTGTGTGTGTGTGTGTGACAGAGAGAGAGAGAGAGAGAGAGAGAGAGAGAGAGAGAGAGAGGCAGACAGACAGGCAGACAGACAGAGACAGAGGCAGAGACAGAGAGTGCGCGCGCGTGCGTGCACACACACACACACGTGTGTGTGTGTGTGTGTGTGTGTGTGTGTGTGTGTGTGTGTGTGTGTGTGTGTGTGTGTGAGAGAGAGAGAGAGAGAGAGAGGGAGAGACAGTGCGCATGCGCACGTACGCGCATGTGTGTAGTTCTAGGCTTTCTAGACTATCTGTGTCTATTAGTGTGTATGTGTGTGCGTGCGTGCGTGTGTATGCGCGTGCGCGTGCGCGCGCGTGTGTGTGTGTGTGTGGTGTGTGTGTGTGTGCAGGTGTGCGCGCGTGTCCGCGCGTGTGGGTGGTGTGGTGGTGGTAGTGTGGTGGTGGTGGGTGGTGTGGTGGTGTGCGTGTGTGTGTGTGTGTGTGTGTGTATGCGCGCGCGCGCGCGTGCGTGCGTGCGTGCATGCGTGAGTGAGTGTGTGTGTGTGTGTGTGTGTGTGTGTGTGTGTGTGTGTGTGTGTGTGTACAAATGCCAAGGAGAACAAAAAACATGGAATAACTGATGGATGAAACTGAACCCAGCCTTAAGTTTCAAAGTTATCCCTTTTGTTTATAAATATAATCCGAAACAGGTCCAGACTCCCAGACGGGTCAATGGTTGCCGCTGGAGGTAAACACATGTCACGAGGCTTCACGCCACTACGCCACTGACGTCACCGTAGACAGCGTGACGTCGACTGAAGTGACGTCACTGAAGCTCACGGTGGGGGGGTGAAGCATGACGTTAATGTAATGTAAGTCTGTATAATAATAGCAGTTACGTCATGGTCACCCCTAACCCCACCCCTCTTCCCACCTCCATCTATTGATAATGACGTGATGGTTGTTGTGTCAACATGACCTTCTGTTATTCGTATGGTTTGGGTGTTTGGTCCCCTGTGCTAGCAATAGGGCGCAGTGTTGTTATTCTTATTGTTTTGTGCGCGCGCACAGATAGACGGATAAACACAAATAGACATGTGTGTGCGCGTGTGTGTGCGTGCGCGCGTGTGCGTGTGTGTGTGTGTGTATGTGTTGTTTGATCCCTGTGCTAGCAATAGGGCGCAGTGTTGTTGTTATTCTGATTGTTTTTTGTGCGCGCGCACAGATAGAAGGATAAACAAACAGATGTACGTGTGTGCGTGTGTGTGTGTGTGCGTGTGTGCGCGCGTGTGACTGCACAAAGTAATGTTTGACTCAATCTTTAGTAACTTTTATAAGAGCGGTATCTACAAAGTCTATAATATTATACATAAAAAAAAGAAAAAAATCATTTACAACATTGACAAAGTGTCAATAGAATAGGCCTACCGTTCGCAAACGAGAGTGACAGAGAGGTCGCCATTTTATTGCGGTGTTCATGATATAAATCATGGGCCGAACTGGGCTATTTAGATTGTCACTTTGTATGAAATTGATTGAAATGACACCACTACTGCTGTTTTAAGTAAGACTTAAAAAAATATTTTTAAAGTAGGTTCCAACAGCAATTTGTTACATTGTGGCTACTGTCGAGCACACATCTTGTACAGTCAGCGTTGTGTGCTCATAACCTGAGCAGTTGCGTTTCCACTACTAAAAACAGTTTCATTGTGACCACGTTGTTGCTCGCAAGAGAATGCTTGAATCGTGGTTGCACTCTCACAATGGAGATATCCCCCAACACACGCGCACACACACACACACACACATTTTTTGTACCCCCCCCCCCCCCCCCCCCCCTGCTTTAGTGGTGACATAAATGCTAGGCTTTCTTTGGCAAAATCCTAACGACATCTGATTCACACACACACACACACACACACAAGAAAAGCAAACAAACAAACAAACGAAAATTACATTGCCCCTGAAAACTTGCACACAGGCACAGCACGCATGCACGACGCGCATGCGCGCGCAGGTCCTCGCACGGTCTCGGCGAGGTTTCCTTTTTTAACACTCTGACTCCATTCGCTCAACCTTTTACCCCTCCATCCAGCAGGACGGCGGGTGCCGCAGCAGACAAGGTGACAGGCGGTGCCTACGGAAGGAGGGGGAGGGGGAGGTCAGGCCGAGCGACTGCCGCCGACTGGTGGGTGCCTTGCTGTTGGCTCTGCTGACCACGCTGGGCTGCGGGCTGGTTGCTGGACTGGTGGCCCTGTTCATGGTCGTCAAGGTGTGTGTTGTCTGTGGCCCTGCTCATGGTCATCAAGGTGTGTTGTCTGTGGCCTGCTCATCAAGGTGTGTCTGTGGCCCTGCTCATGGTCATCAAGGCGTGTGTCTATTCTCAGAGCAAAGGTAGTACGCCCTCTGTAGGGTATACTGTCTTTGGTTAGAGATACAGAGCGGCGGGATGGGGAAGTTAGGGGAGAGCCGAGGAGGAGGGGGGGGGGGGGGGGGGGATATCTTCACCTTTCCCATGTTATTAGTACAGGTCTGAGTACTCGGTTACAGATTAGGACCGAAACACTATATGTTCTTTATTATACTCCAAGCTGCAGCTGGCTTTTGTCGTCTGACCAAAACAAATTCATTGCACAGTCTGGCCCATGACTCATCATGCTGTGCCTGACGCGAGGCACGATCCACATGACCGTCATTACCTGTCGTCTGCTACACTTTTCATTTCCAAATCCTTGTGTTCTGCCAGTGCCTTGGACATTCAAGACGTCCACAAGTTATGCATCAAAATCCTGCTGTCCTTGCTAACATGCAGCATTGAACCATATGTTTTCACAGAGCCAGGGCGATTTTCATCTAGTTAACGTTTACTGTGCTTCCTGGGTCTTCCATGAACGGATAGAGCTATGCTCACAAAATCTTAGAGTTTGTCAACAATCTTAATAGCCGTTGGTCACAGAAATTTCATGTATGGGCACAATCAATTATCAGCGTAATTAGTTGCGATTCCCCCAGGCCCTATACATTTTAATACGTCGCACATGACCCATGCCATCGAGTGAGGATTAAGCTGCTGAACCGTCCTTTATCGGGTGTGGGTCTTACAAGACCCACGCGATCTGAATAGGGATAAGCAATAGGAAAAGCCTCTACAAAATATGTGGGTCTTGGGCGACCCGCATGATCGGGTCTGTGTAGTCAAAAACATCTGGTAAAGGTTAAACTGCCTTTTTACTACTTGATCGTTGTGGTAACCCCAAACTCTGACCCAAGGTTGTCATACAAATTGAAGGCACTAACCATTTCCTGTTGATCTGACAGGCACCCTATCTATCTCTTCATCACGGGTTGGATGACCACACTTTGCTGCTGATAGTCTCTCAACCTGTTGAGTTTGAAGTATGCACACAGTTCATGTGTGGGGGGAAGCTTACGTGCAGGCAGTTGACTGACCTCTCTCAATGAACAGCAGGGGAAAAAAGGGAGGGGGGCGGGAAGCAATGAAAAAAAAAAAAAAAAGGGCATACATGACTTCCTGGGGGAGCAATTCATTTGTGGCACACAGTTGTTGTTATCTCCGCAAGTGGTTAGAGATGTGTGCAGACATTCAGAACTCCCAGCACAAATGAAAATGGATAGCAAGTTAACACACTTTCCTTGCCTCCCTCTACATTCTTGTCTTGGTGAAGTCATCAGTGTTTGTGGTCAGAATGTAGCTCTTTCCACGTGTGTGAGTGCATCATGTGTGTGTGTGTGTGTGTGTGTGTGTGTGCCTATGTGCATGTATGTGTGCAAGCGTGCGTGCATGTTTAATTTGTTTGAAAGCATGCTTGTATGTGTGGCTTTAATACAAGAAAGGTAATTTTAAACAGTGTCTTGCAGAAAATAATACATGTCAAATAACCCATTCTAAATTTATGAATTATTTACTACCATGTTCATTATGTTTCTGATGTCTTGAAATCCTATATACGCTCTGGTAAGAGTAACAAAGGAACTGAATTTTATGTCATGTGAGTGTTAATATTTTTGTACATGCCAGCAAATTTTTGGACAGTATGTTTGTTTTTGCAGGCTAAAAGACGACGTGATGAAGGACGCTACACAGAAGCCAAGGAGTATTTGAATTATGCCTTCTTCATTGTCACTGTGTCAGTCTTCTTTGCCACACCCGTCTACATCTACGTCTTCTTCCACATACACAAGTCTGCTCTCTGAATGGCTTTCTGTTTATGTCACATTTCACTTCTTGGTCATTTTGTTGTAAACAGTCTGTTTCTATGGCATGCTACTTGCTGCAGTTTTCAAATTTGCCAGTCACAGAACAAGATCCCGTTAATGCCTAAACATACTGCATTTAAAGATACCATATACATTGAGACTGTATGGAAGAAATAACTAAACATTTCAAGACATAAGCACTTTGTGAGTTAGGTCACTTCATCTTCATTTCATTCATCCTTCTCATAATCCTATGGCTTGCTGACTGGTACAAATTTGATAGTGTCCACAAATTATTTTGATCTTGTCCCTGTGACTGTCTTTAGCGACTCAGGTCGTGGGCGGCAGGATGGGAGATGGCCCCTAGTATGCATTGTGGGAGATTTGTCGGCTCTTGTTGGCTCATACCCAGGGTCAGCCAGTGTGCTGTAGACTGGAAATTAAAGGCCGGACCCAACAAGCAGTTTCACCTGTTTAGTTGATGCATCTCTTAGAGGGCTGCTCACACTTCCTGAGCAACACTGTGGATGTCTGCATTTCTTAGGCCTGGGCGACTGTGGAATGGAATGTGAAAAGAAGCCCCAGTCATGAAATCTGGGATCAAAATGTGGGTTGCAATTTCAATGACCATGATTTAAAAAAAAACAAAACAAGTCTCCGTTCAAGAGTTGTCATGACCTAACACACCCATGTCTCACCATGACTTCAGTTTCTGTTTCCTCTCCACGTTCATGCTAATGGCGATTTCATGTTGAATCTTCAACATCGACAAGTTTCATGCTAATGGCGATTTCATGTTGAATCTTTGACATCGACAAGTTCATGCTAATGGCGATTTCATGTTGAATCTTTGGCATCAACACGTTCATGCTAATGGCGATTTCATGTTGAATCTTTGGCATTGACAAGTTCACGGAAACTGCCACTGGACAGACGTGCTGGCTCCTTCTAAAACAGGACACTTGCTCACACTGGCCCTGTGACTAATTAATTACTGTTGTCAGAAGAGGGTTTGGGAGGTGGGGGTCTGGTTTCAGTTGGAACAGAACAGGCGCTGCTGAAGTGACTTAACAACACAGCGTCTCCTCAGTTGGGTGGCTTCACGATGACTGTTGACAGCTCTGTGTCAGCTGTTCATAGAGATGCCAGGATGCCCCTCCGTGTGGCTGAGGGGAGCTGGTATGGGGAGCACGGGAGTCGTGCCACTGAGAGGAGGTACAGACAGATTAGCGCACTCACACACAACCTCACACCCACACATATACCTCACACCCACACCTACTTCACACACGTATTTCACACACAATCCAATCCGTCTATTGTAGTCTGATTAAGCCAGTGTAATGAATTAAAAATGATCCACTTCCTGAGATTTTTTATGACTTTGTGCATTTAGCACTGTTGACCAGTGTCTGCATGAGCATGCGATTGATCTATTCTGGTTCCAAGACTAAGATTCTTCCCTGTTTGTTTGTTTTTCTCTTGCTTGGTTATGATTTTCTGTGACCACAATCCGGTTCCTCGTTATGCTAGTTCTGTCAATGAGCCCCATGGTCTGTCGGTGAGCCCCATGTTTTCTTTGCCTCATGGAGCTCAGCTTTCAGACACTTGCTCACAAAGCTGCAACCATCGCAAACCAGGCAAATCCTTGAAGACTTCCTGTCAGCAATTCAAAACAAAACAACATTAAGTCATAAAACATTGAGTCTGAAAAAATCCCATCTTTATTGCATACAAAATTGCTGTCCAAATTATCTCCATTCTGCGATATTGTTCTGGATCTATATTTTCAACCTATGTCATATAAAAGGTAAAGGTAACGAGTCTGGTGTAAAAGAAAGAGGAGGAGGGGGAGGGGGCGGTTCAGTTTGCACATTTTGAAAACTTAATCCAAATAATTTAGACTGTGTGTGTGTGTGTGTGTGAACATTGACTGGATCTTTTTCAGAACTACTACATAATTTGAAGGCAAGGTTGTAAAGACCAAAACAACCTTTGCGACCTTACCTTCAAGTTATATAGTTGTTCTGTGTGTGCATGTGTATGTTCACAGGCGTATGTATTAGTATGTGCAATGCATGTCTGAGAACACCATCATTTTGTCTAATCTACTAAAAAGAAGTCATTTTGACACAGCAAGCATGACACCTGACCCAGCCAGATCTGTTTCAAAATCTTTTATTATTCAACAAGACACATGAAGATGAAAGCTGCAAGCTTTGTGACTCACCATGAAAAAAAAAAAAAATCAAACTTTCATCCAAAACGTAAGCTATTAGAGTACAAAAACAAAACAAAACAAAAAACAACAACAACAATATGCGTCCCAAGTGTACAGCACAGTACTTTGCATCATTCTCTTATTATACACTTTATTCATCTGTAAGTGTTTGTAAACACACATCTAGGTTCACAGTGCAGATCTACCTGCAAAGCCGAATGCATAATTATAAAGACCACGACATTCACACAGAATTTTTGTGTCCTCTTTCCGCCACACAATTCAATCATTCAATTCTACGCAATGAAACCAGCCAAACAAAAGACAGGGTGCCAGGCAGGAAATCATGCAGGAGGTACATGATCAGAAATGAATGTGCGTAAATCCCCCCCCCCCACCACCACTGCGTGCTCCGTGCATAAACCACCACACCCAGCTGGCTTCTGGTCTGTTATCTACTCTGTGCATAAAATATGACTAGCTAGCGCTTGGTCTGTGCTGTCCGCTCTGTTCATGAAACATCTTCATCTGACGGCGCTTGGTCTGTGCTGTCCGCTCTGTTCATGAAACATCTTCATCTGACGGCGCTTGGTCTGTGCTGTCCGCTCTGTTCATGAAACATCATCCTCTGACGGCTTTTGGTCTGTGCTGTCCGCTCTGTTCATGAAACATCTTCATCTGACGGCGCTGATCTGTGCTGTCCGCTCTGTTCATGAAACATCTTCCTCTGACGGCTTTTGGTCTCTGATGGCTTTTGGTCTGTGCTTTTGGTCTGTGCGGCCTTACCTCAGTGCAGCTGAAGTTAAGCTCTGAAGCCAAGAAGTGTGGTAAAAAATAAATAAATAAAATAAAAAAAAAAAAAACCACCACACCTCTCTGTCCCCACATAAAGGATGTTCTGATTATCAAAAAAGCCTTGCATGGCCAGCCAACAATACACCTTCAGCTGTGGGACACGCCAGCCAGAACAGCTGAACTGCCCAGAATGCAAAGACAGAACTGTGCATGGTAAATCAGAGTGATGTTCCATCATCCCATATGGTCAGCCATGAACCCAGGGTACAGACATGTGCACCCTTGCTATCAGAAAACTTCCTTTCAAAGATTCCCCTCATCCAGAAAACTGAAGGATTTTGGAAACTTGTTTGCTCTCTAACTTTAAACCGGGGAGACTTCTGTCTTAGTGTTTGTGTATCAGAGATCTGTGTACCGGAAGAATAGGATTAACTTCAAGCGCATGACATTGCTTTACCATTTTGGTGTTAAGTCCCAGACCTTTGAACTGAACTTGAAGTACCCTCAGGAAGCCAGCCTCTCCTGCCCAAACAAAAGAATAAGGGAAACCGAACCTGACTTTCACTTGCTGTGGAGTACTTGACTCGCCACTTTCTAAGGTGTTCTTATACTAGTATGACTATTACTGAGGAGTATTCTAGTCAACAACTGTACAAAATTCACCAACAGTGTAACGGCCACACAAGTCTGCTTGAAATCTAGGCAGCTCACCACAAAGACAGCCCCCACCCCCCCCACCCCTTTCCTTCCCCCCAATCCTCTCACAGCCAGCAAGGAAAGAGAGAGAAGCAGATGCATGAACAGCAGACAAGACGCAGTGAACTGAACGATGGCCGACTGTGTGGCGGAGCACACACAGCCACAGTAATATTGCACAGGAAGGCTGTTCTTCCAAGCCACACAAACACTTTCCACATTTTGTGTCCCGCTTTGCAAAATGAACACGGGTCAAACTGAAACTGAAAAATTGCTGATCTGACAGGTACACGTTTTGCTGGAAACATCTAGGTAACAACACATCCTCCGTCCATTCACTCAAAGTTTTAGGCCACACTCATGTAATACACCGTGACAAAGGCAATGGACAATACACTGACAGATGGCCAAGCAGCAAATGGCCAAACCCAAACCAGCTAAATTGAAATCCGTTGTACACATCGGCTACACCATCGTTAAGGACAAGTCAGCACAGTGCCATGGCATGGCCATGTCATCATGAAGGAATGAAACATGAGTGCAATCAGGTGTCTGAAAACCATCAGTGGACCAATGAATACATAGATATATAGATACACACACACACACAATGAAGAGCACCCCTCATTTTGTTCACCAATGCCTGTGTCGGTCAGATCACTCGCCTCTCACAGGGCTGACAACACCAGGCTTGCTCTCTCGCCACAGAGCCCACATTGTCTGATCATCTAAACACCAATAAATGGTAACATATCACTGCTGATTATGCGTAGTTCAAAACCGTCTGTGAACCGCAGTTTACAAAGAGACTGGGCGTTCACTTACAAAATCCAACTCCCTAATGCATTTAAAAAAGATCAAAAAAAAAAAAAAAAGTACAGACAACCCCAATATAAACTCGGAATAATACACAAAAATTGGAAAAAATGATATTGCTCTAAAACAAGTTATATCAACTCACAATGATAATGCAAAAATTGAGAAAAGTTCACACTGTTCTGATGTAAGTTTTTCCTTGAACACAGTTTTTGCATGCATGAAGGTCATAACTAAAACAAATAACATCACTTATCACCCTCTGAAGAATAACACAAAGGAAGAATGCATTTGTTTAACCCACCTGTGGTTCATTATCTGACAGACCATCGATTCTAAAACCCACAGTACAGAGGCATGCTCAGTAGCGCTACTTAGCCCTATGAAAGTTGACTCTACTAAACTTTTCTTCTCAGGGTAGTTTCCACCACTCGTTTTCCCACCCATTCCTTCCACTACAGATTCAACTTCAATTCTCCTTACCTTTAACCGCCACGGCCCCAACAACTCACCCTTTCCTACCAGGGGTAGCTACTGCCAAACATTTTCTTACCTTTCCCATCAAGGTGTTAACTGCTTAGCTTTTCCTATCTAGGTAGCTGCTACCAAACATTTCCATACTCTTTTCCTGACAAACCAGGAACTACCAAATTTTTCTGCCAAAGTAGCTACTACCAAACAATTTCAATACCTTTTCCCACCAAAAGAAGTTACTATCCAACTTTTCCTAACCTTTGTTCCGACACAGTAATTACTAGCACACTTTTCCTGCCAGGTTAGTTAACAACCAAACATTTCCTCATCTTCCCCTTTCAGAGGAGTAAAACCAAACTTTCCCTTAAACTTTTTATTCCAGGGTAATCATTGCCAAACTTTACCTGCCATGGCAGTAACTGCATAGTGTGCCTTCACCTTTTCCTACCAAGGAAGTTTCTACCAAACTTTTTCCTACCAAGGAAGTTACTACCACTTTTTTCCTACCAAGAAGTTTACTAACAAACTTTTTCCTACCAAGGAAGTTACTACCAAACTTTTCAAAACTTTTCCTACCAAAGAAGTTACAACCATACTTTTCAAAACTTTTCCTACAAGGAAGTTACCACCAAACTTTTCTTACCAAGGAAGTTACTACCAAACTTTTCTTACCAAGGAAGTTACTACCAAACTTTTTTCTTAACTTTTCCTACCAGGAAGTTACTACCAATCTTTTCCTACCAAGGAAGTTACTACCAAACTTTTTGAAACTGTTCCCCCAAGGAAGTTACTACCAAACTTTTCCTCCTAAGGAAGTTACTACCAAACTTTTCCTACCGAGGAAGTTACTACCAAACTTTTCCTACCAAGGAAGGTACTACAAACTTTTCAAAACTTTTTCTACCAAGAAAGTTCCTACCAAACTTTTCCTACCAAGGAAGTTACTACCAAACTTTTCAAAACTTTTTCTACCAAGGAAGTTACTACCAAACTTTTCAAAACTTTTTCTACCAAGGAAGTTACTACCAAACATTTTCTGACCTTTTCCTACTGATGTAGTGACTGCAAAACTTTCCCTATTTTTGAATCAAGATGGTTACTACCAAACTTTTCCTACCATGGTGATTACTACCAAACCATGGTGATTACTACCAAACTTTTCCTATGGTGGTCACGACCCAATTCTCCTACCATGGTAGTTACCACAAAACTTTTCCTACCAGGGGGGATAACTACCAAACCTTTCAAACCAAGACAGTTGTGACCAAACATTCCCCCCCCCCCCCCAACCAGGGGATTAGCATAAAGCCTGTAAAAACAAGGCAGTTACTGTCAAAAGTTTCCCAACCTTTCTCCCACAGACAGGGCCTACTACACCAAGCTGCTGGCTCAGACGGAGATGATACCTACAAGATGCTACCCCAGCCAATGTCCCAACCACACCCATCTGACTGTGGACATTACCTTGAAACACTAGCTTTGCTGCAGACTGTTCCTTTAATCCGTTTTCCTCCACTGACTTCCCTTTAATCTAAAAAAAAAAATCCTTAAGTTTGATATGCTGCAAGTCGATCATCTGTAAGGCTTTTTAAGTTTTGATTTGGGGTTTACTAAATACGCCGTGCAATTCTCTTTTACGAAAAAAAAAAAAACCATACTGAAAAAAAAAATATCTGACATGGATGTGTTTACGGTGTCCCCATCTTTTCCTACGCCCCCTGAACCAGTGAAAGGCGCAACGACATGTCAGGAGAGGGATTTTATTTCCGTCTTTTTGTCCTGCTGCTACTTCTTCTTCTGGCAGTTGTTGTGTGTCGCCTGCACCATGGCACACCTTAGCAATGGGTTTGTATTCACAATGTGGCTCAGGTATATGTGAACATAACTTGTGCACCTGTGCAACTCAAAGCTGCTCTCCTTCCCCCTCCCCAACAGACTGGCGATACCAGTGCATCAGAACGCCTACAGCTGTCCCATTTTGTTTTTTTCTTTTGTGCGAGTGTCATCTGTAGCTGTGAAGGGTGAAGCACGATGCATCCAGACACCCCTCATCAGTTCTGGTCCCTAAAAAGAAAAAAAGACTATTCTCCTGAACCCCAGACTGCATAACGCATTCACTCCACTGTAAAACTCGACCACACACCCAACAGAGCACCTGTTGAAAATGAATGCCATTGTACAAACAACCATCGAATAAATATATCAAAAAAAAAAAAAAAAAATCCTCATTAACAACCAGCACAGACTCTATTTCCTTTCTAGTAGTCTCCTTTTTACGTTTTCATCTTCATGGGCTAGAAGTTTAAACTTCACTTCACAAGGCAGTACGTATGTGCTGGGGTTTTCTGCGCAGAGCGGTTTTCACTTTGTTAACAACAACACATACTGGGCCTGCTAATGCTCCCATAGCCTGCGGAATGCCAACATGGATGACATGTGTCACAAGTCATCTTCTGCAGTTGTAGAGACACTGGAAGGTGATCAAGGTTCTAGTGGGTGTGCACAAATCAACCTGGGAGACCAAAAACCTCTCTAACCTACCACGCCATGGCCTAGATTTGAACCACAGACACCACGCACACACTTCAGGATGGAAGCTCAACACCTAAACCACTCAGCTATTATGCCTATCATTTAGTTTGTGTTTTTTTCGCTTTTCAAACAGGAGGATTTGCTGTAACGGTGCATAAAACAGATGTAAGCAGGTACATATTGCATTCATTCAAGCGCATTGATAATGACATTCACTCTTCATTAATATTCACAAATAAACTGTGTAGGTAAGTAAAATTATGAATACATATTTAAAAAAAAAAAAAAGAAAAAAAAATCCAGAATTGCTGATCCTTCAGAAAAGGAAAAACAACCCCCCTCACCCCACCCCCCGAAAAAAACACAACAACAAAATACACACACACAAAAAAAAACAATACAAAGAAAAAAAAAACCCATAACAAAATTGAAATGTACATCATTATCATCATAGTGTAAAGAGACCAATAAATCACTTTTTTTTCCATACACTTGATTGGTATCTATGAACATAAAAGACCATAGAACACTGGCAACAGTGCAGCGAAAGCGTAACGCACAAGATGTAGTTGGAAAAATAAAGACAAATACACAATTCGGAAGAAACTACATTATAATGAATAAATGACACTGGCTACAGGCTTCAAGTGCAACCAGAGGTACCTGGTTTGACCTTCACATCATCAAACTTCAGACAAACGCCTAACCAACCAGACAGTTCAAAATGCTACAAAACCTCACCGGAGAAGACCTGGTATTCATCTCACTTACATCTTTTCCCAGATGCCTCTTTCGATGACGGACAATCACTACCACAAATTTACCTTAGCATTCAGCACTAGGGGAGGCTATTCTATTTCTTTTCTTTTTTTTTTTCCACACTGAAGCCACCACCAATGAAGTGAGAACTGATAAAACGATCAAAGAGACTAGAAAATTGTTACCAATTAAAACCAAAGCTGGCCAGGTCATGTTTACCGCCCAGCTGACCGCCAAGGGTCACATCAGGGGTGCTCTAAAAGTACACCATCACCATGAGAGGCCATTCTTGATAAACATCAAAATGATTTTTTCCTTCAGAAAGATTTTGTTGTCTGACATTGCCATGAGCTCTTTGGGCTCATGAAAGATCTCACTTCCCTATCTACTCGGTGCAAAGAAAACTATCTAAAACTAACCCATATAACAAACTACAAACAAAACAATACGTTCATATATTTTTTTTAAAAAGCCAACCAACCGCTAAACAAACCAACAAATACCAAGGCAAAGAAAGAAAGACTTTTTTTTTTTTTTTTTTTTTTTTGCAAAAAAAGGTGTCACCAGGCCCCCCCCCCCCCTCCCCACCATAGGTCTGGAGGGCAGAAGAACGTGATCGCATTAGGGAACAGCAGTAACAAGGACGACCAATGGTCTGAAAAATCTGTCCGAAGGACAGGCGGGGGAAAAGAAAGAGAGAGACAGGAGGGGGGGGGGTGGGGGGGGTGACAAAAAGAGACGGTGGAGGCTGAGCTATCAGGAAGTGAACGGCCTTCCTGGCAAACTGCCATATAAAAAAAAAAAAAACACCCAACGACCTGACCTTTCCTGTCCCAAATCAAAGACCTACACAGCGCAAGCTTTTGCCACATGACTTTGAAGCCAGCCATTGGCCCACGACCAGCGACTGATTACCTATCCTGCATTTGTTTTTAAAAAAAAAAAAAACAAAAAAAAACAAACAGAAAAAGAGATAAAACAGAAAAAAAAAATCTAAATACTCTAAAAAATGAACACTTAAATAAATAAAATTTGGAAAGTCGGGAGAGAAAACAGGACATAAAAACTTTAAAAAAAAAACAAACAAACAACAAAAAACCTGGGGCCTAGTCCAAGTCTCAGAGAATAAATTTGCCGATGAGCAGACCAATGAGGACAGCAGCAACGATGTAGAGGACCATGGGGAGGGTACTGGCGGGTTTGGCTGCCACAGCCGAGGCCTGGTGGAATGGGGCAGGGGTGGAGCCCAGGGTGTCGGCCAAAGCCACCTTCCTCATCCGTGCTCCCTCCTCCTGCACCAGACAGCAGAGTGGAGCTCAGGTCAGAACACCAATACAGCATGCATGATTGACAAACAACAAATGCACATTTGGGTTTGTGAATAGAATACAGGGCTGCGCTGCACACTTGCCTTCAAAACACCTCTCTGTTGCACTAATAGATGCATCTATCTATCTATCTATCTATCTATATGTGTGTGTGTGTGTGTGTGCATGTATGTATGTATGTGGGTGTGGGTGTGGGTGTGGGTGTGTGTAAAACAATCTTAGGCACTGTGCCAATGTTTAAACAGTGCCTATGTTTAAACGTCCGTGCCCTGCTCATACACTGTGATGTGCCGAAGTTGTAACTTTGTCAGAATGCTGATTTTTTTTTTTTTTTTTTTTTTTGGATGCACATGTATGCCAACATCTGAGGGACACTACACAGGCCATGTACTCTTGACTGTTCCAATATATGTTATTTCTGGCACACACACACACACAAAGAGTGTAGTTTTCTGACACAGGTCAGAGGTCACCCTTTTCCTCAAAACAAGACGGTGGTAGAACAAAGCCAGTTCTGATTTAGAGAGGCAATTAAACTTGAACTATGTAAAAGGCCCTACACTGAATGTGTTTACATGACAAAGAGATGGGAAAATCATTAAATTCTTCCCTGAACATTTGCTCACAAACAGTAGGTAGGTGAAGGCAAGCCTGCAGACCTATCGCCTCTGTCACTGTGGTCAGATCGCTTGAATTTTCAAAATGTAGCCTAAATAGTCGATGCTGATGTGACGAGTCCACTGTCAGTGTGTAGCGCTGGGAAAAAAAAGCTTCAGGATTGCAAACGCATGAACTGGACATGGCCAGCATCCAATAAAAACTTGAAGAAGGCAGCAAGGTAACATTTCCCCCTACCAAACATTAAATAACAGACAAATGAATGTTCCAACCACTGTGCCCTCCTTCAGGCCGTCCGATGCAATGGCATAATCTGCATCATACACTGCAGTCTTCTTACATTGCTCTCAACAACAACAGCATCACAGTGCTGAAAGACAGAAGTGAAACCGGGAGGTCAGTTTACAAACTCAGAAATGGAGCCCAGAATGAGTGAGAACTCGGGGGGGACCTTTATTCGATCAAGGATTAAGATTACGAGAGAGAAGGGAGAGGGCAGTGGGGTGGGAGGTGGACAGTGCCAGAGGGAGGGGGGAAGGGATGAGAAAGGAAGTGAAGAATGGTATAGATGTGTGTGTGTGTGTGTGTGTGTGTGTGTGCGCGCGCGCGCTGCTTGAGTGTGTTAAAAAAATCTGCTTACTGTCTTCAACTACAACTGCAATGCACTACAAACTGTTGGCGAGTGATAGCAAGGTGAGGGGCAGTATCTACACAGAACGAACTTTAGGTTAAAAAGAAGAACAGTGGAGACAGGGTCAGTCGCCTATCGCAGCCCATCAAGGTCTGACCCGAGGTCAGGTTGCGCTGATGTAGCACAGATGTGTGGGTGGGGGGAAATAGACCAACTCTGTTCCAGTCTAAAGACGATGTGTTATGAGTGGGGGGAAACAGACCAACTCTGTTCCAGTCTAAAAACAATGTGCTATCAGTTTTTCTCCTTTTTCCTTTCATGCTGTCAGTTTTGTGCACATTTGTGACGCGGTGGTAATCCATGATTTCCCACCGCATGACAATGGGCTTATGGCTAAACTGATAACACTGTTCCTGTTTCTCTTCTCACAACGCTGGGCCTGCCGCTGAACTGATAACACTGTTCCTCCTGTTTCTCTTCTCACAACACCGGGCCTGCCGCTGAACTGATGATAACACTGTTCCTGTTTCTCTTCTCACAACACCGGGCCTGCCGCTAAACTGATAACACTGTTCCTGTTTCTCTTCTCACAACACCGGGCCTGCCGCTAAACTGATAACACTGTTCCTGTTTCTCTTCTCACAACACCGGGCCTGCCCCTAACTGATAACATTGTTCCTGTTTCTCTTCTCACAACACCGGGCCTGCCGCTAAACTGATAACATTGTTCCTGTTTCTCTTCTCACAACATGCAATAAATCGCAACACTTTACAAAGTAGTCATATGCATAGAGATGCTGAACATCTGTAATGGTCATGAACCTGTTGCAATACCTGCTATCAGAGTTAGTCTAAACATCTGTAGTGTTCATGAACCTGTAGCAACACCTGCTATCAGAGCTATACAGAACACCTGTGATGTTCACGAACCTGTAGCAACACCTGCTATCAGAGTTATACGAAACCCCTGTGATGTTCATGAACCTGTAGCAACACCTGCTATCAGAGTTATACGAAACCCCTGTGATGTTCATGAACCTGTAGCAACACCTGCTATCAGAATTATACAAAACACCTGTGATGTTCATGAACCTGTAGCATCACCTGCTATCAGAGTTATACGAAACACCTGTGATGTTCATGAACCTGTAGCAACACCTGCTGTCAGAGTTATACGAAACACATGTGATGTTCATGAACCTGTAGCAACACCTGCTATCAGATTTACATGAAACACCTGTGATGTTCATGAACCCGTAGCGATACCTGCTATCTGAGTTATACTAAACACCTGTAAATGTTCATGAATCTGTAGCGATACCTATCTGAGTTATACTAAACACCTGTAATCTTGATGAACATGTAGCGATACCTGCCAGCAGCAGAGTCGTATTACACACCTGTAATATTCATGAACCTGTAGCAATACCTGCTATCAGAGGTATACTACACACCTGTATTATTCATGAACCTGCAGGAATACCTGCTATCAGTTATACTACACACCTGTAATGTTCATGAACCTGTAGCGATACCTGCTATCAGTTATACGAAACACCTGTAATGTTCATGAACCTGTAGCGATACCTGCTATCATCAGGTTCTTTTATTCCAGTGGCCCCACAGGGTCTTTGCAGCCACATTTGAAGCGAGTCATCCTAACGGCCCACTGTGCGTCCCACTTTTCTATGGCACCACACTCGGGGGGAGGGGGAGAGATCTCTGATAGGCAGAATCATCTTCTTTCTGATGTATACCACTCTCTTGCACTGGCCTTGCATTACATTTGGAATTGCTGCTTTTTACCTGTAATGGTTCACCTTCACTAGCACTCTAATTTTACTTGTTCATGCCAGCCCAACTTCAAAACTTTGAAGAATCAGTCATGTCTGAGCACATGTGTTTGTTTGTGTCATCTTTATCGACCGGCACGCAATGAGCAACTCTTTGAAAGCTGGAATGGGATTTGTGTGTACGAGACTTTTTAGACCAACATCACTGGTGGCAGCAAGGGCACTGCTGTTACTTTGTTGATCGATGAGCGATCTCTTCAGCAAAACTGACAAAGAGATTGATAAACATGGCAACAATGCCCATAGGCCATATTACCATCAGTGATTTTCTCTTCAACAGCAGTCCTAAAGCAGAGGAAAAATCCATCTTTTCAGTGAAATCAGAGCATGACTTTTGCATCGAGCAAGTTTTTTCGTGGGCAAGAGCCACTGAATCAAACACCTTGATAAACGTCTTTCCCATAACTGACGTGAAGACTTGGATATCAGGGACTGCAACTCTGAAGTTGAAGCATTTGACCACATTCATCACAAAACGGAGCTGTGGCATTTCTTAAAAGAGTCCTGCAATTTTCGGCTTCAAACGAAGCTTTAAAAAAAAAAAAGGGAGAAAAATAGGTTGTACTCACAACTCAAAAAAATTATACATCCTTGGGTAACTTCAGTGTCAAAATTTGTGTATTAAACAACAAAATCTGTGTTTAAAGTTGGGAACAGAGATTTGTTCCCCACAAGTAATCACACACACACATTTCTGTGTGCCTACAGGCACACACTTGCGTGTGTGCATGTCCAAATACACACAGGCACGTGTGTATGCCCTTGCACAGAGGAATATACAGGTACATACCCACATATTTGTAAACATGCCCACATATGTGTGCATGTTTGAGCATGCTCACACAAGCCTACAGATTACAGTGACACAAGCATGCATGCACACACACACAGACCACATAAACAGCCGCCGAACACATATGGGCTCATGCCTACCCACCCATGCATACACACATACAAACATGCACGTGACAGCCCTGATATGGCCCTTTGTGGTCGGCCGGGCTATAAAGCAACATTACTAACACACCCCCCCCCCCCCCCCCCCCCCCCCCCCCGACAACACAGCTCAGACTGTAATCACCAACTGGCGACAGCGTGGCAGACAACTGCAGGTGATGATTGGCCACAGAGATACATGAGTGAATGAACTTCTCTTGGTCTTCTTTGTTAGAGACCAGGAAAGCCCTATTTTCAGTTGTAGGTCAAAGTCCTTTCTGATTACATTGTGCAAACCATTGTGCAGCAAGTTGGCAGTAAGAACCCCATATTTCTCATGTGATTTTCTCTGCACAAAAAGTGACTAGACAGCTAAGCACTTCATTTGTCACAAAACACTAAGCATTTGTCACAAAGAGTCTTGTTCAAGCAAGTTTTGCAGCAAGTAATGAGTGATAATGCGCCTGACAGATGATTCATTGCCCTTGGTGACGCAGAAGTGGAAATTAGTCGAAATGTGCATTCCCTTTTCAATTCTGACAATGGAAACACACACACACACACACACACACACACACACAAATGATAAACAAAAAGTTTGAAATAACAAATACCAGAGTTTTTTCTAAAAAATTCTGATTTATTGTCTTTGTATCAAAGTACAAGAATAATTTGAACAGTGAAAACCACCAACACCCAGTAAGTATCTTACAAATTTTCGGTTTAATTGTAAAACCGTTGTCAAGCATAAAAAAAACCAAGGGCCCACTCAATGACGACCCGAAACACAGCATTTATATTCAAAAACAAGAATAAAGAAGACTGAGTGAGTAGCTCTTGTGCCATAGGCCTTCAGAGTTGGCGCCTGACCAATCTCAGCCAGCTGCCTGGGCAGGCAGTGTTCCTCAGTACCCTGCAGCCATATTGGATGTTCAGTGCCATCTGCTGCCTCTGGATAATCAGTGCTGAAAGGGTTAACATCTGAACACACTGCAGCCACACTGGCAGCTCAGTGCCATCTGCCGCCTCTGGATAATCAGTGCTGAAAAGGCTAACATCTGAACACATTCCTTTGCAAGTCCACATGTTCATGTATCACACTTCTAACAATGCACAGGAAGGGAAAGACACCAACTTTCTTCAGATCACTGTCAATGTCATCTGGCTGTGAACTGGTATAGCATATATATATATATATATATATATATATATATATATATATATATATATATTTTTTACATCACTAATAAACTGCTTAATTTCAGATTCATGTATATACACTTTCTATCCTTGTTGTTCCACCTTCAAAAAAAGATTCAACACATTTCAACATGTCTTCACTGTCTTTTTCTTTCAACAAGTACTGTGACCAAGGAATGATCTCGTCTACATCTGGAGTCAACATTAACATCATTCACACTGTCCACATTCTTTCCTCAATGATAAGAAAAGAGTTGAGCCTTGCATGTTTCATTCCATTCCATTTGCACCATGGTGTCTATGTCGTTGTGTACCACCACTTAGGATAATAGGACTTCTTTTCATGGCCTGTGGTTGGACTTTGGGGAAGAGGTCATTTCAGAATGACAAAAAGTTTTATGGCGATGGACACTGAAAAAGGAAGGATGAACAAAGTATAAAAGTAGTTAATTTTATTAAAAGGCAGTTTAACTGTACAGGCTTCCAGTGCCAGGGACTGGGATTTGGGAGGAGATCTTAAAAATGGGACTGTCAGGGAACGCCCAAGAACAATGACTTTGAAGAACTGCCTGGAGTGAAGTGCCAGGAGCAGGGGTTGACGAGGAAATCTTCACAACTGGGGTGATGTGTAATCTTGTGGCCCCTCCTCTGACCTTACCCAGGCCATGACAAACAAAAAAAAAAACCGTTTATTTCTTTCTGCGAATAAAAGGGTGTGGCTTAACTCTCTTCAGTTCTTTCCCTTGAATTTCGATCACCGGTGATCGACAGTTTTCTTCCCAGAATTATGGTATTTAAAACAACATTTTTGTTATCTGAAGCAACATATCGCCTAAAAAAAAAACCGAAATAGACACATTCAACACAAAAACATTATCATTTTAGAAATAACGCACGGAATGTTAGGAAAAAAAGAACATCTGTGATGCAAAATACTCAAAAACTGTCGAGAGTTAATACGGTTTCACCTGAGTTTCCTTTCCCAGTGGGTGGACACGTGTTTGATTTGGAGCAACACAGAGCACAGACAGCAGACACACATACAAGTATTGATACATGTTCTTTATTCTGTCTATCTGGCAGTTTCTTTACACTGCGCAGTTCTGTACACCTAATCTCACATTCAAGGCATAGTTTCAATCTCCAGTCATGATCACATCCAATACAATCATTGTGATTATAAACACTTTTGACAAATTTTGGTTTGCCACCACCACTGGACTCATACTAGGTCACAATGGTAAATTTCTTATTTCAAAAATTAACCTTCATCACAAAATAATAAAAACCATGTAGGCCCTGACACCATCAAACAACTTTGTGTCTATTAACTGATTCAGAACACACACAGCCGAACAATGCGACCCCATCCAGCTCCAATGAACTCCTCATTCTCAACCTGCTGGAAATGAGCATCTTTCTTCCATAAAATTAAAAGACAGAAAGGAGAGAAACAGCTGAGGCTATATATAAAAGAAAACTTCAGCTAACACTAATAAGAAGTGAGAGAGAGCATTAAGAGAGGGGGCTTCCGTACGCCAGAAAAAAAGTGCTGGCATGTGTGAGTGGAGAATCAATAGACAAAATCTTCCGAACCCTGGCTTTGCCACCCAAATGCTTCATGTATGTTTCTCCCTTAAGCGAAAGCTTATGCAAAAACAACAAAATCAGCAGCAGCAATCATGGATTGCGAGAAAAAGTAAAAAATACTAAGCTGCTCAGAGTGCACATGGCTAGCAGAGAAATGGCTGCCAAGAAAAAAGGAATGATCTGGGCATGCACTAGACACGAGGCCCCTTCTGGGTTCTTGTCTGTACAGGCTTTATTGTGTATGAGGCAGCGATAGCAAACCGCTGTCGCTTACTGCAATAGTGAGTCACGGTATAGTATGTGTAATTAAAGAAACGTTTCACTCAGTCCTGGACCAGTGCACTGTGGAATGTGGGAAGTTCTGGAAATGTTTTCTGAGGTTTGTTCCTCATATTCCAACACATTTTTCTTCCAGTTGATCCAGTGTTCTGTCCAACAGCATGAACAATACAATTCAAGCTGCTAAAGGGAGAAAACGATATACCACCACAACAGCCTCTGCTTGTCCAGCAGCAATGTCAACTTAAACTCATTGCAAAGTGAGGCGACTGTAGGTGGAAATCTAAAAAATTTGAAAGCAAGTTATTGATAAAGCAACGCCAAAGAATGTAGACAAACGAATCACAAGACAAACATGACTCGTTTCCACCTCGTAGGTTTTCTTCAGGCAAGATACACAACACTCAGGACAACGAAAATGAACAAGCAATCACTGATCTTCATCCAATTCGCGCAAGATAGGGCGCTGAATGAATCAATCGTTCAACGCCTATCTTGCGCCGAACTGGATGAAGAAAGTGATTGCTCATTCATTTTTATTGTCCTGAGTGTTGTGTATCTTGCCTGAAGAAGACCTATGAGGTCTAAACGCATCGTGTTTTGTCCTGTGACTAGTTTGCCTACGTTCTTTGGCAGTGCTTTATCAATAACTTTTAAACCTTTTAGCCTGTTTTCCTGTATGGCGTTTACTCCATAATTATCACTTTAAAAAAAAGTAAAAAGGCCTTCTCTTTCGTTCCCTTTTTTTCACATCTATGCAATAAAATACATGCAATAAACCATACCTATTTGGAAAAGCTTAACTTCCAATTCCATGCATGATTAGTCCACATCATAGTCAACATCATACTCTCCATTGACACTGGCTTCAACAAATGCTACATTACATAATTTTTTTTTCACAAGGAAGGTGTATTGACATCGGCTTCGACAGATGCAATCTTACATAATTTTTTTTTCACAAAGTAGGGGTGCTTGCCACTGAAGTTATTTTATTTATTACAAAAAAAAAAAATCAATCCAACCACAACGTGTCGGAACAACCCTGACCTAATCTCTGTCTCACTGACCGACACACCAGCCTAGCACACAACACCCACCAGTAACATGATGACGACAAATCCACAAAACAGTAACAAGTAACACGGGGTCTTTTCACGGAGGAACTCTGGTCATTACTCCACACAGAGCACCTCACAAAAGTACTCCACGACTGGGAATCATCAACTTTCTGTCCCAGAACATAGTTCACTGACACACCTCTAGATCCAAGCCACTGTGGGACCTGCTCACAGGATCAAACACTGTACATATGGTCCCATCCTTGAAAAAGAAAACTTGATGCACAGCATCACAAACAGTTGTTTCACAATATCACAGAGTAGTATCACAGTATCACGGATGTATCATGCTTTCATAAACATTTATAAAATATTCTCCGCATCAAATTTAAGATTTGCTTCAACTCTACTGCTGCTGACAAGGCAGGGCTGATCTGTAATTCTCATCGGTTTATCAATCAGTATAATTCGCATCAGTTTATCAATCAATATAATTCCCATCGGTTTGTCAATCAATATAATTCTCATCAGTTTATCAATCAATATATTTCTCATCAGTTTATCAATCAATATAATTCTCATCGGTTTGTCAATCAATTATGAGTTAACATTTTTCATGCAGCCATCTGCAAATTAAACCTTGACCTTAATCAATGCACGATATTGGCATATGAAGAGGAAAAGAAGAAAATGTCGTAAGAAATCACAGACCATTGAAATGGACAAATAATTGGACGAATAACTATCAGAAAAGTTTTCTGATTGCAATTGACCATTAGACCTGAAGTTCAAACAGCAATGGACAGTAGCAGACAATGCTGCACTTCTCTGTGACACATGGAACAGGCTTGTTCAGGCAGTGAGAGCCCTGTGAGCATGCTGATCGGACTACCTGAGAACAGCAAGGGATTTGATCATGACAACTTTTTCCCACAAAACGGCTTCATGATCATCATATCATCCATTCTTTGTGCTCACTTGTTAGCAATCGGCCATTTTGGATTGTGTACAAGAGTGAATATCCTCTGGGGGCCAGGTCAACTTCTACAACTATTTCTGTCCCCTTCATGTTCTTTTCATCATACAGAAGAGTCGTGCACATGCTGCAAAACAAAATAAACAATAATATCCCATCGCAAAACAAAACGAACAAAGATATCCCCACCAGAGGTCTTACATCCGCCATGAGAGAGGGCAGATTGGCTGTTCCTGTTTAGCACTATCTCTGAGTCCAGCTCAGTGTCCTCTTTGTTTCACTTCTTTTCAGTTTGTCACTTAAAGAGAGTTTTGCCCTTGGCATCAATCAGCTTCACTGTCCTCCTACTTTGTGCTCGAGATGTTAAGATTATTCAAGCGTACGTAGGCGTTGTGCCTGGCCTCGGCAAGCTGGGTCTTCAACAGTTCCTCTCTCTCCCCTGCCCTCAGCCACTTCCTTCTTCAGCTGGTCATTCTCATCCTGCACAGCAAACAGGGCAGCCATCAGCTCACCCACTGTCTACTTCAGCCTGGAGATTTCTGCTCCACTGGCACACAGTTTGGACAGCAAGTCCTCGTTCACCTTGACCACCTAATGGATGCAGGTTCACACTTCTGCTCTGGGAAGAAAACTGCACTAGATTCATCAGAGACTGAAAGTTTGAAGTCATCTCCCTTGTCTGCCATCTTGTTTTCTTGCTCTCTCGGTTGTGGTTGGTAAAGTCTCATGTTGCAATGTCAGTGTTCTTGTCATGATTTTTGCTTTTTAGATGTTTGCATAACGTCCTTGAATTTACTGTTTACTGTAGTATTTGAACCTATTTGAGAATCCACTGTCTTCATGACGACAAAGAGACAATAACAAATAACACTCAGTCTTTTCATGGTGGAACTCTGGCCATTAATTCACACTGAGCACCCCGTAAGACTACAGCACGACTGGAAACCAGTAACTTTCTGTTCCAGAAAATAGTTCACTGACACACCTCTAGATCACCGCCATTACCAGACCTGCTCACAGGATAAGAAAAAATGTACATGTGGTCCCATCCTTGAAAAAGAAAACGTGATGCACTGTATCACAAGCAGTTTTATCACAGTAGTATCACAATATCACAGCTGTATGATAATTTCACAAATGTTGGTAAAACACTCTCAATATAAAATTTACGATGTGCTTCAATCTAATGCTGTTGACAAGGTAGATCGATCTGTAATTCTCATCAGTTTCTCAATCGATCATGAGTCTGCAACATTCTTACAAGCGTCACGCAGTCATCTGCAGATTAACCTTCATCAAGCCACGATACTGAAATATGAAGAGAAAAAAAACAAAAGAAAACAGTGATAACAACAAAATTACAAATGAAAAAAGTATATACATAATTCAACAGACCATCTAAATCTACAAATAAACTGGACGGATAACTATCCTAAAAAACTTTTTGACATGCAATGAACCATTACATTGAAATGTAAACATCAATGGACAATAGCAGACAGTGGTGCACTTCTCACAGAGACACACGAAGCGGACTTATTTTGGCAATGCCCTGTGTGCATTACCTGAAAACAGTGAGAGATTTTATCGTCACAGCTCTCCCTTACACTGCCTTCATGATCACACCACCCAATTTTTGTCCTCGCTTGTTAGCAATCAGCAGAGCCACTTTTGATTGAAGGGAAGAGAAAAAAACAAAAGAAAATAGTGATAACAAAATTACAAATGAAAAAAGTATATACATATAATTCAACAAACCATCTAAATGGACAATGGCTGACCATGCTGCGTTAATATCCCTCTGGGAGTCAGATCTACTACTACAACTATTTTTGTTGCCTTTCAGAGGTCTTGTACACACCGCCCAAAAAAAAGAACAACGATATCCCCACTGCAAAACAAAATGAACAATGATACCCCCACCAGTGTTTTCACCTCCAGTAAAAGACATGGTAGATTGGATGTTCCTGTACGGCACTCACTCCAAGTACAGCCTCATCGTCCACTTTGTTTCACTTCATCTTCACTTTGTCACTGAGGATTTACTTTGCCCTTGGAGGTTCTCCTACTTCGTGTTGAAGATATGCAAATCTTCATGCATATGGAGCCAGCTTCTTGATCAACCACCTCTGCAGTGTGCCTGGACTCACGAAGCTGGGTCTTCATCTGCTCCTCTCTCTCCCTGGCCTCAGCCTTTTCCTTCTTCAGCTGGTCATTCTCAGCCTGCACAGCAAACAGGGCAGCCATCAGCTCATCCACATGCACTTCTGCTTGGAAATTTCTGCTCCACTGGCACACAGTTTGGACACCAAGTCCTCCTCATTGCCAACACCTCGTTCAGGCAGGAGATGCAAGTCAGAGTTCTGCTCAGGGAAGAAGTGTGGTCATCTCCCTTGTCTGCCATCTTGTTTTCTTGGTCTCTCGGTTGGTCAGCACATTTCGACAAGGTCTCATGGTGTGATGTTAGTGTACTTGTCACGATTTTCGCTTTTTAGACGCTTGTGTAATGTCCTTGATTTACCGCTTACTGAAGTACTTGGTCCTGTTTGAGAATCTGTTGTCTTTTCTTTGTTTACATTCCCATCGAGGCTATCGTCTTGTCAATCCATGGCTAACACAGATACGACATCACAAATGACACAGCCATTTCAGCTGATAAACCTCCAAATGGGGTTAGCCAGTATTTGCAAAATTGAATTCGCTACATTTTACCTTAAAGGTATGTAAATAATTCCTCAAAATAATTCAGATACCTCCAAAGCTTGCAATAACATGCCTAACTCTTTCCGTGTATGGTGCTCATTCCCTTACAGAAGTTTTTTTTCGTTCAACAAGGAGCTGAACAAAGTGCTTGACTTCCCTGGGTCTCTACCAATGGACCTGCATGCTCTAAACATATAAGAGTGTATGAGTATGAAAATAGAGGGGCAGGGAAGAAGAGGAGGGGAGGGGAGGCTGGGATCTTTGTGTGTGTGTGTGTGTGTGTGTGTGTGTGCATGTGTGTGTGCGCGCGCGTGTGTGTACATGCGCACATGAGCATGGTTGTTCATGTGTGCATGTACAAACACAAATGCATGTATGCACATATGTTTCTCTGTTTGTATATTTCACAAACAACATATATTTTTTTCACTGCATTCCAATGTGCATAGTGGTATGACTGTGTGTCAAAATAGAATAAATCTACAGTCTAGAAAAGTCTACAGTCTACAGATTTATATCACATCACCTCCATTTAAACTGCTGCTAGGTCTGCAATTTGTTTTTTGTTTGTTTTCTGGCACAAAGTGCAGAAGTAGAGCCTTTTCAATGAAACTATAGCATGCAAAGTCAGAAGTGTGGCACTTGGCAACTCAGTGAATAATCATTTGTAGCAAGAATTCGATGTAATGAAACTACAACAAGAAGCACAACACTGATCCAAAGTCATCTTTCAATGCCATCCCACATGAAACCTACAGCAATTTTCCTTATGAACCGGGAAATTTCTTCTTACATATGCAATATCCTAAACTGCTTTCACCTTGTGGAGGGGACACCTTTCAAATATGAATGCACAGGTGAAACCAGGAAAAAACAAAGGAGAAGCAGGAAGGCAAGGGGTCTAGGGCGCTACTCAAGGCCCCTGGCCCCGTGTCTCAGCACAAAGCCCTCTGAAGCTGAAGGATTTCTGTACCTTTGACACCTGTATAATCTGAAGGTTTGAGGGCTGGCCAGGTGTCTCAGCACAAGCCCTCTGAAGCTGAAGGATTTCTGTACCTTTGACACCTGTATAATCTGAAGGTTTGAGGGCTGGCCCCGTGTCTCAGCACAAAGCTCTCTGAAGCTGAAGGATTTCTGTACCTTTGACACCTGTATAATCTGAAGGTTTGAGGGCTGGCCAGGTGTCTCAGCACAAAGCCCTCTGAAGCTGAAGGATTTCTGTATCTTTGACACCAGTATAATCTGGAGATCTGAGGGCGGCTTACTTCCTTTTTACTTAGAAATCCACAAGACCACCACTGTCACAAGCTACCAATGTTAGAGAGCAGCAAAATACAGTGAAGCTCACTAAACACAAGGTGCTGGGCCACACAACACTGAGATCTGGATAAGTTAGTTCTTGTTAAAACTGTTTCGAGTTTACCAGTAGTGAAACTTCAAAAAAAAAAAAAAAAAAAAAAAATTACATTTTGACAGATGAAATAGTTTGTGACAACAACAATTTTATGCACCAACCCAACCTGTAGCAAACTTTGTGAGAAAGAAATTGAAAGTCAATCATTTTTTTAACCATGATTGGAGGAAACCGCCACACAGCTACGCTGAACACAAGTAATATCCATACATTTATGCAACGTTTCATTGTCATGTTTCCAATCCCCAATCCCTTGGCACAGCAAGCCAGAGAGAGACAGAGAGTAAGAGCATTGTTTTTATATATCACCAGGTTGTTTTTTTTTTTTTGCTTTCTTTCCCCAGTGGCGTCATCTAGACATGCTGCAGTCAGTTCACGCCGTCACACATGATGCCCTGTACAACACTGTTGATTTGGACTTCCAACACACTGGACTGAAAGAATTGCCTTGCCCATGAACACCATCATTGTCAGGGCCTTTCATGTCCACCCATTCCCACTTTCACCTGTTAAAAACTATGGTGGTGATCTCCAAGGTATCCTGAACCAGCTAAATGAATGGCATCCACATCCTGACTGTTGACGGAAAC
This sequence comes from Conus betulinus, assembly GCA_016801955.1. Taxonomy (NCBI): domain Eukaryota; kingdom Metazoa; phylum Mollusca; class Gastropoda; order Neogastropoda; family Conidae; genus Conus; species Conus betulinus. Next base: position 60,878 of record JADBJO010006625.1, read on the forward strand.
AGTGTTCACATGCTGACCAGACACAGGGACAGAATTTTCAGGAAGGTTTTACCAAAAATGTTGACAAGAAAATATCACACCCATCACATGGTCACTTTCAACTCTCTTGTAAAATACCAAAGTCAAATTCCAGTTTTCAGGCATGTGGTTTCACCCATATCACAGTGTGATGATTTTTGACCCAAAGGATCAGCTGCTATTTAAATTAATTACTAACAATTCTCATTTTCGCCTGATGGGAACACATGAAAAAAAAAATCTATCATTTAGACATTACTCCTTCCGAGTTAACTCATCTCACAATTCATTTTGCATGTCTTTAATTTCTATGGAATCCTTGAGGCCTGTAGTCAAATGGCGAGAGCTTTTGCCTGTGAAGCTGATGGTAGCAAGTTCGAACCACTCACTGGGTCCCATTCTCCCTCTGTGTTTGCTCAGCAGTGCATGGGTACCAGATCTGGTGATGGACAGGTTAAAGGCAACACAGAGAGAGAGAGAGAGAGAGAGAGAGAGAGGTGGGCTTTGCCTTCCACCTGGGATGTACCCAAGACACGGCAAAACTTCTGACAGTTCTCTGCCTCTACGGCCACAAGGCTATGAGACTATCTTTTTTCTTTGTTTTTTTTTTGTTGTTGTTTGTTTTTGTTTTGTTTTTTGCAGATGAAGTTGTACACACACACACACACACACACACACACACACACACACACACACACACACACACACACACAATCTATCTATCTATGTATCTATCTGTGCATGCATAAATACACATACACACATACACATTTATCTGTCTTTTTTCCCTCTACCCTATGCATGCATACATACACATACACACATATACATTTATCTTTTTTTTTCTGCCCCTACCTTATGCATGCATACACATACACATACACACATATACATTTATCTTTTTTTTTTTTTTGCCTCTACCTTATGCATGCATACATACACATACACACATATACATTTATCTTTTTTCTTCTGCCCCTACCTTATGCATGCATACATACACATACACACATATACATTTTATCTATCTGTCTTTTCTTCCCCCTACCTTGAGTCTGCGGTTCTCATTGGTCAGCAAGTTGATTTCAGCCTGTAACCGCTTTGCCTCGTCCGTCAGCTTTCTGTCCTCACCACCACTCTGTGCGCTAGGCTGAAAAAAAAGAAAAGCCATTTGTTACAGTCACTCCTTGATTAGGGGGTCACGTCCAATGCACAGGCACTGGAACAGATCTTTAATATTTTGACAAACTGATCAGCCTGTTTCTATATATCATTTTCTTTCCACTTTCAAACGTCAGAATAGTCAACATGATGACTGTGGACATTCCATGTATGAAGATAAAGAATCTGCCCATTTTAAGTGACTCTTTAAGTTAGTTTCCATGTGGGTTTTTTGGGAAGGACTGAGTGTTGCTACAGCCATCATTGGGTTTTGAGCTTGTAGCTTTAGTTCCTGCAGGAGCCAATTACAATCTTCCATGTGGGTTTTTTGGGAAGGACTGAGCATTGCTACAGCCATCATTGTGTTTTGAGCTAGTAGCTTTAGTTCCTGCAGAAGCAACTTACAATCTATTTCAAACTGATCCCCAAAAACTTACTACATTTTTTTTTTCCACCTTGTACTGAGCATGACCGACAAAATACACTTAGTGACAGGACACAGTAGACTGGATATGACTGGGGATGACTGAATAGATCAGAGGCTGCTGAGCAGATAAAGACAAAATGCACTTAGTGACAGGACACAGTAGACTGGATATGACTGGGGATGACTGAATAGATCAGAGGCTGCTGAGCAGATAAAGACAAAATGCACTTAGGGACACAGTAGACTGGATATGACTGGGGACACAGTAGACTGGATATGACTGGGGACACAGTAGACTGGATATGACTGGGGACACAGTAGACTGGATATGACTGGGGATCATTTAATAGACCTGAAGCTGCTGAGCAGACAAAGACAAAATCATTGCAAGGAGTGAGTGTGCGTGCGTGCATGTGTGCGTGCGTGCATACGTTAATGCTGGTATGTGTGTATCAGTTTCATGAATCTCTTTAACACACTAAAAAATTAAGTTATTAGTTTAGGATGTTGCACTTTTTTTTTTTTTTTTTGGAAAGGCAGTTGAAAGATTAACTGAAATCAAATACACTCAGAATGACTGGTTGATCACCTCTATTCCAAAGGCAACAGGTAAGCATCACCTCTACTCCAAAGGGCAACTGGTAAGTATCACCTCTATTCCAAAGGGCAACAGGTAAGCATTATGTTTATTCCAAAGGGTGACAGGTAAGCATTATGCTTGTTCTACAGGGTAACAGATGATTTAACCCATCTGCACTAAATATGACATTATGCACGGTCATATATTGTTACACTAAATATGACATTATGCACAGTCACACATTATTACACTAAATATGACATTATGCAGTCACAAACTGTTACATTAAATACGACATTATGCACAGTCACAAACTGCTACCCTAAAATATGACATCATGCACAGTCACACACTGTTACTCTCAATACAACATTATGCAAAATCACACATTGTTACACTCAATATGACAGACTTGTTACAACATACGCATAAAAACATGCTGAATTTCCACACAGAACGTAGCCAGTGAACAGGTCATCCTGAGCAGTTATCTGCTGAAACGGACCTACACCTCACCATCTACCTGTCTACGGTCGGTTTTCTCAGTGCTGACAACTAGGCTCAGTGAAACTCGGTGGCAGATCAGGGCTTCAGACGGTCAGTGCGACTGCCCCTTTGGCATAAGACATTTGAAATGACAGGCGTACTTTGACCAGGTGTGTGTGCCCTTCAGGCACATATATACACATGATCAGCAAATGTCACATGAGACACACTGTCAGCCTTTCCTACAACTGAAGGAGGTAAAGCTCTACAAAAATGTCAAACCATTCCTTGGGAAGTGCAATACATGATCTCTTTCAATATGCTTCTTCAAGTTCTTAGCCAATCAGCACTGACTTTACTGAATAACAAACAGTGCTGCAAATCATTTCAACATGCCTCTGAAGAACTAGTTCAGCTCGTTTCAAATTATATTGGACTTTTTTCAAACAACACAGTAGTCAAGCTTGTGTTTTTAAGATCTAACTTTCAGGTAATTTAAGTGTCTGCACCCTAATTCTTATTCTTTCAGTAATTAAAGTGTGAACAGCCTACTTCATATTCATGTCTCTGTCCTGACCAGTGCAATTTTGGCAGCAACTTCTATCAGAAATTCGCAAATCTAAACACATTCTTCCCACTGGAAAAAAAAAAAAAAGGAAAAAAAAGGTTCCTTTTTTGTTCAATACACCTTTTACTTTAGGCAAAAGAGTGAATTTGGTTTCCTATTTCACACACACACACACAGAGCTCACCATGCCACAATGTCAGCACTGGCAATCCACAGGGAACAGTCAATATCATGAGGCAACCACAGGAGTAGACACTGCCCTCCTCCCCAAGTCATTTGTATGGCCTTCAATTGTGCATGTTGTAAACACTGCCCTACTCCCCAAGTCATTTGTATGGCCTTCAACTGTGCATGTTGTAGACACTGCCCTACTCCCCAAGTCACTTGTGTGGCCTTCAACTGTGCATGTTGTAGACACTGCCCTACTCCCCAAGTCATTTGTATGGCCTTCAACTGTGCATGTTGTAGACACTGCCCTACTCCCCAAGTTTTGTGTGGCCTTCAATTGTGCATGTTGTAGACACTGCCCTACTCCCCAAGTCATTTGTGTGGCCTTCAATTGTGCATGTTGTAGACACTGCCCTACTCCCCAAGTCCTTTCTGTGGCCTTCAGTTGTGCATGTTGTAACATTTTCAGGACATCACCTACCAGGCCCCAACTACTGAGAACAAAAAAAGTTCAGTTGCAGAGAAAGTGGGAGTGAGCTCTCCCTCTGGAGGGCACCACCACATACACAACAGTCTTCATGATCTCACCTCTAAACCACCACATCCACAACAGTCTTCATGATCTCACCTCTAAACCACCACATCCACCACAGATTCATGATCTCATCTCTAACTTTTACCGACCCACTTTGGTAATTACGCACTGTATGTCACATTAAAAAAAGAAGGCATCACATCAGTTCGAGAAATGTAACCAAACTCTGTGCAGTTCTTCCCACCCCATGCAGTGGTGATACATGGTCAGTGTATTACCAGGCACTACACATCTAAACACACTGTATACATCAACGATGGGAGATTGAAAAACAAAAACCCCAAATAAAACGAACAAAAAACCAACAAAAAGAAAAACAAAAGAGGAGGAAGAGCAAGAAAGAGAGAGAGGGAGAGAAGAGAGAGGGAGAGATGGAGAGAGAGAAAAAGGAGGGAGACAGAGAGGGACAGAGAGACAGACAGAGAGCGAGATGGACAGTAGAAAGGAGAGGGATGTACAGACAGAAAGAAGAAAAATGAATAAGACAGACAGCAGAAAGGAGAGGGATGAGATGTACAGACAGAAGGAGAAAAGGAAAGAGACGGCAGAAAGCAGAGAGCTGAGATGTACAGACAAAAGGAGAAAAGGCGACAGACAGACAGCAGAAAGGAGAGGGATGAGATGTACAGACAGGAGAAAAGAAAAACAGACAGCAGAAAGTTTACAGACAGAAACTGAGAACAAGAAAAAAGATGAGAGACTGGACAGCAGAAAAGGGGAGGGTTTACAAACAGAAAGAGAAAAGGGGAGAGACAGACAGCAGAAAGGAGAGGGTTTACAAACAGAAGAAAAAAGGGGAGAGAGACAGACAGCAGAAAGGAGAGGGTTTACAGACAGAAAGAGAAAAGGGGAGAGACAGACAGCAGAAAGGAGAGGGTTTACAGACAGAAAGAGAAAAGGGGGGAGAGACAGACAGCAGAAAGGAGAGGGTTTACAGACAGAAAGAGAATAGGAGAGAGACAGACAGCAGAAGGAGAGGGTATTCAGACAGAAAGAGAATAGGAGAGAAACAGACAGCAGAAAGGAGAGGGTTTACAGACAGAAAGAGAATAGGAGACAGACAGCAGAAAGGAGAGGGTATACAGACAGAAAGATAATAGAAGAGAGACAGACAGCTGAAAAGAGAGGGTTTACAGACAGAAAGAGAATAGGAGAGAGACAGCAGAAAAGAGAGAGGGTTTACAGACAAAGAGAGAGTAGGAGAGACAGACAGCAGAAAGGAAAGGTTTACTGACAGAAAGAAAAAAGGGGGAGAGAGAGACAAAAGAAGGGGGGGGGGGGATGTACAGACAGACAGAAAAAAAAAAAAACAAAAAAAAAAAAAACAGACAACAGGTGACACATACATTTAGCTGAAGGACAAGCAAAAGGAGAGGAAGAGACAAACAGAGAAAGACATAAATGTATTGATAAGCATAAAAACACTGGAGCGGAGACAGACGAACTGAAAACGAAAGAAATTTTATGAATGAAAGTAGTTTTTTTTACGAAATACTTACCAGTCCAAACAAATGCCTTAGCCCCCTACTTGGCATGGAACAAAACCTTGTCACAAGGATCTGTCCCTCTGAATCTACGCTAAATTCTTTCTATCTCCACAACAATGTTGATGTGATGGCAAAAAAAAAGTTCAGAAAAGAAACAGAAAAGAAATGATGTAGTCAGAGTACCCCCCTCCTTCACCCAAATACACACACAAACAAAAATTCTGAATCATTTTTCTACAAGACATAATTCTGCCCCTTTTTTTTTCCTCAAGACAAAACTGCACCATGTTTCCAAAACACACACACACACACACACACACACACACGCACACGCACACACACACACACACAGAGAAACAAACAGAGATTCAACAGAGTTGTTTCCTTCTACCCATCCACAGTAATCCAGATATGTGGGGAACCCCAGTGATGAAAAGAACTAAAAAATAAAACATAAATAAAATCAAAAAGAAATTTTTTTTTTTTTCAAGCATTATGGGAACACTGTACCTTTGAGGGCAGCGTGACACTGACAGGTTCCGTTTTCACCGCCTTGACTTTTTCTTCCAGTGACGAATCATGTGATGCATTCTGTTTCAAACACACAGCATCCAGCTGTCAGTGTAGTGATAAGGTTACACTGATGGTGTCTGAGTATGTGTGTGGTGCCGGCAAGCATTTTGGATTATGGAATGAGTGTGTAAATTCACATCAATTACCAAGTTGCTTGAATGCACTTCTCCATCTGAGCACACATATTTGCTACTGCTGACAGGGGGAAAGGGTGAGGGAAGGGGGGAGGGAGAGAGCATGAGTGGCAGAAGAAAGAAAAGACAGATGGAGGAAAGAAACAGAGGAACAGAGAGAGGAACAGACATCGAGATAGAGAATAAGAAGACAGGTGGGGGGGGGGGGGGGGGGGGGGGGGGGGGGGGGGGAGAGAGAGAGAGAGGCGAAACAGAGACAGATTGTGATTACATCAGAATATAAAGGAGAGAGAGCGACACAGACAGACAATGTCTACACTGCATGCACAGTCAGGAAAGCAGAGATGAAAGAGAAAGGTCTGCTCATAGCAACTAAGACAACAGTTACATGAAACAGTGCCATGTTTGAAAACGGACCACTCCCCAAAACACATCAAGTACACACACACACACACACATACACACACACAAAATGAACAAGAACAGGTGCCTACACCTGTTAACACAATTCCATTTTGATGTGTGAAAACAAACAAAAATCAGATCTGTAAGTACCACATGGAAATATCAGTATCAGCAACTGCCCTAATTTCAGTAGTTTTCTTACTAGTTTCAGTACTACTGCAGAATCAAAAGTTATATGCACACACACACACACACACACACACACACAGAGCTGAAGTGTTTTGTTGCATGGTTAGATGCTGACACCCAAATGTATTCTAATTGGAAAATGTTAACAATATTCTGCTTGAACCGCACTTAGGTTTGTGGACATGCTGGCAACAAAATTTAATCTGGTTCTCTCTCCTCCAGTTCAGTGACAAAGGTAGCCCCCCAACTGTTTCAAAACGAAACACCATGAACTGCTTTGTAATGTTAAGACATAGTGTGATAAAAATTATCATAAGAAATTCTATGGTTATTTTGACAAGAGTGCAGCTTTGTAGCACACCATAACTCAGTAATGATCTATAAACAATTCATAGTGGTTGACAGCCCTGGAAATATCTGTAGATTCTGTAAAAACCTGCAGTGCACTAGCACTTTGTCAACCTACACCAAATAACATACCACATTCTCGAAAGTCATCCAAATTGATCTTTATATGATATATACTCTAAGAAACAATCAATGACCAGTCCTTAGGACACACAAAAGAGAAATGTTTCTCTAACAATATACCATGGCTTTATCTGAGCAACAGCCCATTAAGGTGGGTTACAAGAACGCTGTTTGTGTTTGTATTATCGAGATAAGAGACAGGGCATCAGTTTGTAAGAACATCAGCAACAAAAGAGCAGCAGACATCATCTCAGAATCCATACAGTTTGCTGTGTTTGTATTATCGAGACAAGAGACAGGGCATCAGTTTGTACGAACATCATCAACAAAAGAGCAGCAGACATCATCTCAGAATCCATACAGTTTGGTAAGGAAATGAGCAGTGTGACTGTAAGAAGTTTCTCTGAACAAAAACAATGTCTCTGTACAAAGACAGTCTAGTCTGAGATTCAAACTTGTCAACTTTCCAAAGGCAAAGTTGGCATTCTACCAGTTAACTTATCAAACAACAGCACAAAGTGAGAACAAGACAGGTTTTACATTATATGCTGCTTTACCAAATAACGGCAGGGAAGAACAAGGTAAGATAGAAAAAAAAAAAATCTCAACTGTGTTGTGCCAACTTGCATGTCAAACACAGTGCAGTTTACTGCTGATCAATGATTCCAGAGATATGTATCTTCCCAGAGGAAAAAAAAAAAAAAAAGCCAAGGTTTTCAACTGCCAGGTTTAAACTTACCTGTGGAGTCCCATCTGGCATGTCAAATACACACTTCAGCTTGGTGTCCATCAACGACTCTGGCGATGCATCTTTCCACTGGAACAAATTTCTTCCTTGCAATACAATCATGCAAATGGAAAAGTTCTTGTGACACCAAAACCCAAATCCACAACACATCATAAAAAAAAAAAGTTTGTGTAAACGTACATGGTCCATACAGACAGTGGTGTTTAGTATTCTTTTCGTTTTAACTTGTGATTTCACTATCAATGGAGAACAGAACTTTAGAATTCTTTCGATTTCAACCTGTAAATTCAATATCAACGAGAGGAGAACTTCAGACTTCTTTTAACTTTGTGAATCCACTATCAATGGAGAGGAGAACTTGCACACTCAGAAGTTCATGGAAAATCCTTCTGCCCTGGTAACTCAATTCTCTGTGCATGGTAAGCTGAGGTTGTGGCAAAATGCAGCCAAACATCTCTGATTGCATAAACAATAGACAGCTACCTATTTCCATATCAACCATATTCTACATGCTACAAACTATACCCCTTTACAGTCACAAGTACCATGGACATCTACCTATTTCCATATCACCCATATTCTGTATGCTACAAACTATACCCCATTACAGTTACACGTCTTATATTTTCTACTTATAAGTAATTTTCATCTAAAGACTATTTACCTCTAAACAATAAAAGAAACATTACCCATAAGTGATTCAATTAAGGCAAATGATACCTAATGCTATAATTTTCAGGAGAGTCAGTTCAATGACAAACAGCTACAGTAGTTCTGAACTGCACATATATTGATATGAGTATACGATATTTTTCATAATTCACTCAACTTTTGTATCACATTAGCTTCCCATCCAATATGCTTTTTGAGTATATGTGCATGAAACAGAAAAAACAAGAGAGATATATCTGTATCAGACTGAAAGCATGCAGGCATGTATACACAAGCGCACATGTGAATGTGCACGAGCACCAGCTACTCTCACACAAACACTTCATAAAACTGCTACGCATCTTCCTGTTCTCATAATTGTCATATGCACAAAGGGAGCAAAAAAAAAAAAAAAAACCAACACATTACTAACAAAAATTTGGAAAGAGAGGGGGTCAGTTACCGCCAAGGACACACACACAAAGTACAGGACAAAGCACAATGCATTTCAACCTCTTGGGTCTTCTTCAGACAAAAACAAATAACATTTAGGGCAGAAAAAATGAAGAACGAGAAACCACTTATCTTCTCATATTCGGCACAAAATCAAAATGGCTGCTGGATGAAAATGCGACTGTTCAGGAGGGGATCATGGGAGTTGAAACAGTTATGATAACCATGATAGTAATGCTATTAATGGCAATAATCATGGTGAAGATGAGAACATATGTAATAAGAGGACGGATACTAGTGTTACTAACCAATTGATCTTGACTCTCTATCTGTCCTTCAGGTGCAAACATAGATTGCACCATAAACTTGTGCTTGCTCTTCTCACTTGGATCATATTCAAATGGCTGCAGCATGACTGAAAAAGAAAACAGTAGTCAGACCTCTGGTCCTGTCCTTCAGGAACAAAATGTGAACCACAAAGTATGAACACAAACACACGTGTATATATATATACACACACACACACACACACAGCAATACATAATACATAAATACATAAACAACTCAATAGCTTACTGATTAGTGTTTCAGTTCCTTATAGCCCTATGAGTCATACACAGTCCTTTAAGAGCTGTTGCTAAGCTGAAAAAAAAGTCATATCTATTAAAAAAAAAAAAGTCAAACCTCTCTGTACAGACACATCTATTCTCTCTATGGTGGAGTAAATGCCAATAATGGATTGCTGCTGATTTGACTTTTACATGCAGCATGACATTACATTTAAAGAACTGTACTGAAACTAAACAAAATGAACTCTCAATTTTCATTAAACAGTTTATTGCTTGTGGCTACAGATAAATGACAGGGCATCTTTCGTTTGTTAAAAGGGTTAGAAATCAAACTTAAAATCAACTGTTTTATTGTATCTAAAAAGTCAATCCAGCTGCTACCCATTCACAGTGAATAATATCATCCCTCTGTGTTGCAGAAACAACAAAAACAGATTATACCAAAAATAACAAATAAAATCGCAAAGGCTTGTCTATGATCTCCTCTATCAACAGCAATCCTCAAAAGTAGATGATTCTACATTCAAGTTTAAACAGAATGTCTCTTCCTGTCTCACAAATCCATCGCCAAATATATTCAAATTCTAATGTACCCATATCAGAATCTAAATCATATTAATTATTTCATGTATCAAATATTTACAAACTCACCAGCAACAGAAATGGAAGCACTGGATCAAGGATACCGCCATTGGTCGTACACAATACCGCTTAGGCGCAGTGGTTTTCACTTTAAACAGAATCTTTCTCTCTGTTGGGTTCTTCAGTTTTAGGTAAGCGGTGACAATATCTGTGAAAGGACCTGTAATGAAAAATAAGAAAGGAAAAAGATAATTTTCAAAAAAAAAAAAAAAAGAGAAAGAAAATCATTAGCATATTTTCAACAGTCATGGACTGTGTTGTTTCAAATCATACATGACATTCAATGTCAGTGACTAAGTAACACAAACAGAATGTTTTTCAGTGTGCAGATTTTGACATTTAAAGAAGAGGAAAATTTTTTAAATGCAGCAGGGATGTGAACAAGGCGCGATGGATGTGCAGGAAAAAAAACAAGAGCAGATCATACAAAAGGGGAAGGGGTGGGGGGGGGTGGGGAACCTTTGAGGAACAGCGAAGTCAAGAAACCGCTAGGCCCTGATGGCATCCCCAACCAGATCCTTCACAAGTGCTCCAGCCAGGGCATCCCCAACCAGATCCTTCACAAGTGCTCCAGCCAGGGCATCCCCAGCCAGATCCTTCACAAGTGCTCCAGCCAGAGCATCCCCAACCAGATCCTTCACAAGTGCTCCAGCCAGGGCATCCCCAGCCAGATCCTTCACAAGTGATCCAGCCAGGGCATCCCAGCCAGATCCTTCACAAGTGATCCAGCCAGGGCATCCCCAACCAGATCCTTCACAAGTGCTCCAGCCAGGGCATACCCAACCAGATCCTTCACAAATGATCCAGCCAGGGCATCCCCAACCAGATTCGTCACAAGTGCTCCAGCCAGGGCATCCCCAACCCAGATTCGTCAAGTGCTCCAGCCAGGGCATCCCCCACCAGATTCGTCACAAGTGCTCCAGCCAGGGCATCTCAACCAGATTCTTCAGAAGTCCTCCAGCCAATCAGTGAACGGACTCACTCGCATCTACCAAAAGTCAGTCCATACTCATACATTGCCAGATGACTGGACTAACACGATGTAGCTCCAGTTTTCAAAAAAGGAAACAAACCACCACCCCCTCCAAAAAACCAAAAAACAAAACAAAAAATTGCAGACCAGTTTCACAGACCTCAGTATCCCTGCAAACTCCTGGAGCACATAATGAAGCATTCTGAGCACAACAACACATTCTCCAGCTTCAGCAATGGTTTTCATTCAGCCTTCTCCTGTGAGGTAAAGGTAAGGTAAGGTAATCAAGTCAAGTCAAGTCAAGTCAAGTAAACTTTATTATCTCAATTTGAGAAATTAATTTGTGGTCACACACATTCACAGCAAATAAACAATAATTTAGCCACATTACCCATTTTCTCACATATGACATACATTCATATAGAGGAATTTGGATTTCAATTAAACATCTTCTCGGTTCAAGAAATCAATGGACAGGGGAATAAAACTTTGTTTAAATCTGACACTTCTGCATTTAACCGATCGATATCTTCGTCCTGACTGAAGAAGGTCATACTGATTTGCAAGGACGTGGGTCTGGTCACACGTAATCTTCTTCGCTTCACAACTAACACGGCACCTATATAGCTCACTCAGACTTTTTGTCTCTCACCAACGATTTTTCCTCCCACGTTCACCACTTTCTCAAGCACATTTCTGCTTCACAGTCAACCCACCATACCAACACATAATGTACTGTTGCTCATACTCATAGCCCAACTGACCGCAAAGGGCCATATCAGGGCTGTCATCGTGTTGAAGTCAACTCGTAAGTCATTCATTCACACAACTCTTTAAAATACATCTTCTAAAACACACATATAAATTTTGTTAAAAAAATCTTCTCCTGTAAAATCTCAGGTCAGATGTAGTTCCTTGTGTAGTACTTGCTGTTCTTATCAAGGTCATATTCACACTAACTTTCTTGTTTGCATGGTGCCAAGTGCCATCTACTCCAAGTCTGTGAAATTCGCTGAGAAAAGTGAATGCAAAGACTCTCACAGCGTCAGCCGATACATGTACAGATATAGTCCTTTGTGTAGTACTTGCTGTGCTTATCATATTCACACTAAGTTTCTCGTATGCAAGGTGCCAAGTGCTAACTACTCCGAGCTTGTGGAATTTGCTGAGAAAAGTGAACGCAAAGACTCTCACCAGCTTCAGCCAATACGTATACAGATACAGTCGTTTGTGAAGTACTTGCTGCGCTTATCAATATCATATCCACACTAACTTTCTTGTTTGGATGGTGCCAAGTGCTAACTACTCCAAGCTTGTAGAATTTGCTGAGAAAAGTGTTTGCGAAGACCCCCACCAGCTCAGCCGACACAGTACTGGTTTGGTCCTTTGTGTAGTACTTGTTGTGCTCATCATATATGCTGCGTCAGCCTGCTGTGGTTACTTTATCTTTTCATACTACAGATAAGCCAAAGATGGGTTCGCAGATCTCCAGTGAATGGAGTCACATCATAGGTATCTGAACTGATCTAGAGTGGGGTCTGAAGTTAGCTGCTATTTCTTTGATAGCCCAAATTATCTTCTTCTTACACTGGCGTGGTAGGGTCACTTGAGGTCTAAGGAGGCCGTTCTGGCATCCTTCCATGGCAGTAATCATTTTCCTATTGGCGTATGTATGCCTGTTATTGAAAATTAGAGAGGGGGGGGGGGGGGGGGGGGGGTGTGAAGGCAACCAGTGTTTTGACTATAACTTCACTCACTTGCTCGGTGACTGGAAATCAGTTGAACTATACCAGTTCACTCAATTGGATACTTACTGGAGATAAAATTCTCTCAACCAACATAGCTGCCAGCTTGGAGAATTCAAGATGTCTTCCCTGGCAAGCAACGTTAACAGGAGAACAAGGGGGACGTAGGGTAGGAGTGGCAGTAGAAGCGGTAGCAGAAAAAAAACTCCCTGACAATGAAAGCAGCTCTTGCAAACCAAAGGCAAGTGGAGCACTGAACATGCCAGCCACTAGTTTGATGTGTGGTTCGTGCAGCACGGCAGTGGATGACAACGACAAAGCATTACAATGCGACCTGTGTCAATTCTGGCACCATGCCCCGTGTGAAAAGGTCAATGAACACCTATACAAACTCATCCAAGATGTTTCCCATGAAGACAGTGACTGCAGCCTACATTGGTATTGTAGAAAACGCAACACAATGGCAAAGGGATTTATGACCCAGATTACCCCGCTCTCTGACCGACAATCAGCATTGGAAGAGAAAATGAGTCAGATGGAGACAAATGTCACAGAGCAGATCACTAACCTTGACAAGGAAGTTAAACATTTGGACTCAGATCTTAAAAACAGAGATGTCCGCCGTGATGAATTACAGGAAAATGTGACAAAGTGTGTCGATAAAAATGATGGAGAGAACAAAATGCTAACTATGGAGAGAACAAAATGCTGACTCCATCCTGAGAGAAGTCCAGGACCGTGACAGGAGAGGGAAGAAGAACCTGGTCATCTTTGGCTCACCTGAACCAACACATGAATTTGCGGACAGAACAGAGAGACCAAAAGAGGATCAGACCACTGTGGAGACTCTCTTGGCCGAAGTAAATGTCAAAGACAGCTTCTAAAATGTACGGTGATTGGGGAAGTTCTCCAAAGAGAAAGAAAATCGATGACCACTCAGAGTCTCCTTTCCAATCAAGAAGTCAGAGACAATGTCTTGCAGTCTATACGGAAAGCCAGAAGGAATGATGCAAGCACGGAAGACAGGAATCAAAACTGTATTTGAAGTTAAGTGTGAAGAGAGACTTGACTCCAGCTGAGCATAAAGAAGAGGAAGCTCTTTTCAAGGAACTCAAACAGAAACAGAAGCAGTCAAACCAAGAGGGGGATCAACAAGCAAAATGGATAAGAAAAAACAGCGCAGTTGTGAACATCGGGAGGTACCCGACATTACCAGCTCAGAACAAAAGACAGAAAGAAAAAAGATAAAACTAAAAGCCATGATGTACAAAGTTTTAAACACAAAAACTAAATCTAGATTTTCTAGCAGTGCACAAACTGTACATACTTTGAAAATAAAAAAAATTGATTCTTTGGTTTGTTTATACACAAATGCACATAGCTTTTCAAATAAACGATCAGAATTTGATGCATTAATTGAGCTCCATAACCAGCAAGTATGGGTATTGTTGAAATCAAACCCAAGAACCACAGATACGTAGTTCGAGAATGCGAGATAGCCATCCCAGGCTTTGAAATCTTCAACAATTTGGACAGTAAAGGTAGAGGAATCTGTCTGTCTGTATGTCAGACAAGATATGAAACCATCCTATACAGAGATGAAAATTGACTTTAAAGAATATGTGTTTGTCGACTGCAGACTGAGTGAGGATGAAACTATGACCACAGGTCTTGTTTACAGAAGCCCTAGTAGCACAGAGGAAAATAACAGAAATCTGAACAAGCGTTTGCTGAGCATAGTGGAGACAAAGCCATCCCACCTTCTTTTGATGGGAGACTTCAACTTCCCAGAGACTGATTGGTTAAAGGAGAGATGCAGCACAGGTGAAAACCACCCGGCAAGCGCTAAATTTCAATTAAGCAAATGACAGCGAGATGGAGAAAGATCTAGGGGCTGTTAAGATGAATGGGGAAGATGAACTCAACAGCTTGCCAGTCAATGAGGCATGGATAAAATTCAAAGAACAATTGAACCAGTGTGCTGAAAAACATGTCCCCAAAACCAGTGGTTCCAACACTCCGAGGGGAAAAATGGATGGACAGGGAACGCTGAAACCAGTACGCAAAAAACACATGCTCTTCAGATGATGGTTAGAAACGGATGATGGCAATGACTATCAGGCATATGCACACGCTAATAACAAGGCATCTAAGACATGCAAAAAAGCAAAGAAGAAACTGGAGGCCACAGTTGCCGCTCAGGCCAAAGACAATCCCAAAGCATTCTGGTCTTACGTCAAATTGAAAACAAAGATGAAAACAGGACTAGGAGCCAGAACAACAAACCACAAGGAAAAAGCTGACCTCCTAAACAGCTTCTTCTGGAGCGTCTTTTCAGATGAGAAAGAGGGTGAATTACAGAGATACCCCAGATAGTTACGAAGAAGAATTGTGCAATTTTGCTATCACTATAGAAGAAGTTAAGAAAATCCTCTTGAATTTGAAAGCTTCCAGGCATCAGGACCACATGGTATCAGCATATGTGCATGCTTGTTGAGTTGTCAAGCGTCCTAGCAGTTCCTGTGACCATCATTTTCAAGAAGTCCCTAGAGACGGGTAAGATCCCAGAGGAAAGGAGGACAGCAACTGTCGCCCCCATCTTCAAGAAAGGAAGTCGTCTCAAAGCTAACAACTACAGACCTGTGAGTCTCACCTGTGCGCTGTGTAAGGTGATGGAAAAACTGATCCATGAGAAAATGACGGCGCGCACCTATGAGACAACAATTCAATCAGAAGACTTCAACACGGTTTCATCAAAGGACGCTCATGCATAACTGAATTTCATGAAGGCTTTTGACAGCATCCCATACCGAAGACTGATAGCAAAAGTTGGAGCCCATGGAATAAAGGGTAAAGTCCTTCAGTGGATCCAAGATTTCCTGACAACAGAGTGCAGTGTGTCAATATCAACGGAACAAAGTCAGGCCAAGCAGATGTGACCAGAGGCATCCTACAGGGCAGTGTGTTGGGGCCTGTTCTTTTTCTGTTGAGCATCAATGATTTGCCCCAACACGTCTAGAGTCATGCTGAGCTTTTTGCTGACGATACAAAAAAATCTTTGCTGAAAACAACAGTGATGGACAGGAAACTCTTCAAGAAGATCTCAACCGACTCCAGAAGTAGTCTACCGATTGGCAATTAAAGTTCCACCCTCAAAAATGCAGTGTGATCAGGCTTGGTAACCCCAAAACTTAGGTAACATACTGTATGAAAAGCAAACACTCTCGAGGGTGAGGATTGCACTGTCAGACTGGAAGAAACTTTAGAAAGTGAAGAAAAGTGAGACTTGGGAGTGTTGGTGGTCAAGGAACTTAGTTTCAAGAACCACATGGCACAAGCAACGGCAAAGGCTAATAGGATCCTTGGGATCATCAGAAGGTCCTTCAATCACCTCACACACCAAACCTTTGTCCAACTCTGCAAGTCCTTTGATCACCTCACAGCAGAAACCTTTGTCCAACTCTGTAAGTCCCTTGTAAGGCCAATACTTGAGTATAGTCACGTTGTATGGCAGCCAAGATTTAAAACCCTGTGTGCTGACCTGGAGGATGTTCAAAGGTGAGCAACAAAACTCACTGGCCCCCTGAAAGAAAAATCATATCCAGAGCGCCTAGCAGCACTAAAACTGCCAAGCCTGGAACATTGCAGAAACAGAGGTGACATGATTGACACTGTTAAGTTTGTACAGGGCTTATATGACACAGACAGACCACAACTCCAGCTCCACCAAGGTAGAGACACTAAAGGAAACTCTCTAAAACAAGAGAAAAGACACTGCAGACTGAACATGCCTTCCAGCTTCTTTGCACTGAGAGTGGTGTCTACATGAAACAGTCTTGCAGATAATGTGGTGACGGGACCAAGCATTACTGCTTTCAAAAGAAGGCTGGATGCCCACTGGGCAAGTCTGCCAAGCAAATTCGACCCCAGCTGTTTTCACTAGCCTGCTTTTGCCATGCCACGCACGCAAGTCTAGTTTTGTACAGGAGTGGTGAACAGGCCTTGTAAAAAGGCCTCCAACACCCAACATATGAAGTATCAAGTAAGTATCAAGTATGGCACTGAATCTACTGCACCTGGTGGGGATGTCACATTCATTGTCTGTGGGAAACTTTGTGAGATTATTCTCGACAACAGCTGCCTTGGTCAGTGCTTGGTTATTCATACTTTGCATTGTATGGCCAACATTGCTGCTTTCCATCAATGTTGAAGGGGTGGCCAATGCAGCATTACTCTTAAAATATTATGACTGTGACTGTTGGCAAAACGAGCAGCGCTTCCTTGCATGGCCTCGATCTTGTCGAAGTTCCACTGAGTGCAGGGGTCCCATACTGTAATGTGCAAATTAATTCAAGAATAAATCAAGAACTTGCTCAGGCTGACTCAATAGCGTTTAAATTACCAAGATATATTCTGACAACACTGTTTCATTTCTAGACAGCTATGCAGCAGGTGGGTTGCAGTTTGTAAGCCGTCAGAAGCAGTGAGAAGGCAGCATAAAGTCTTATTGGATCACGAGAGAGTCAAGATGGTCAATAAAGCTACAGTGTTTAACTTCAATAATCACAAACTAATAACGTCTTGTTTTTTCAACTTTGTCACACTGACTTACCTTTAAATGTTAACTCTGTCGCTGGTTCCAATACTAATGCTTGTTCTGTTTTCGACATTGTGTTATTGAACAGAACAGTAATAAATTAGATGGACGATTTTCGGTATCTCTTCTCACGTTTTGCCGCTGTCTGCGCATGCGTCAGTTGACACAAAACGTCATCGATTTCAGGGGAGGGACGTAAGAATTATTAAACGAATCAAGCTCTCATACTAGAATATTAATCAACTACAAGACAAAGCCGTAAACTCCAATAACTTTAAAAATTCTTTTTATGTTTTTATTTTCAATATCCCCGCCAGTCTTACTGTCACGATTGTACTGCAAATCCACTGAGATATGGTTGTACATAAAATATGCATCGGAATCTGAGTGGAGACGGGTAAACATTTTGCTGTAACACCCCCATCAGGAGCATTCATTCACATCGAATCCCAATGGCAGACGACATCGACGACCTGTTGGACGAAGTGGAAATGAAATATGTAGACAAGAAGAAAAATGCTATCGACACCTCAAAGCGCTCCAAGCCTGTGACCAGGTTAATAATCGGTTCTTTCGCTCTGTTCGAACTTCATCTCAGAACGTGTTATTTCAAAGAAAACTTTGTTGTCATACCCCTCCCCCCTCTCCCCCCATCAAAAAAGTATATGTGTACATTTGCGAGCCTGTTTCATTCAGCCATATTTCACGAACAAGGAGTACTTTTGCAAAGCTATATCGAACTTCTAAGGTTTTGTAAAAGGAATGATTATGAGATTCTGACACTGGTCTCATGAATTATCAATTGTAGAATCCATTTGTGATGTTCTGTAATAAACTATGATATATCATTGCTAGTTTTGTAAACAGTATAGGGGTACACAGCTTACATGATGCTTATCCTGTGGAGAACTTAAAGAGCTACAGTGCCGAACCTTGTATCGACAGGGGTCCTTTTACCCACGTACTATAAGGAAATGGAACGCCCTGCCCGATACAGTAGTCGAGGCAAAGACTCTTGACATGTTTGTGTCAAGAGCAAAAAAACTACATTAAACCTCTGCTGCTTTTTTTTTTTTCTTTTTTTTTTTTTTCCCCCATCAACCCACATTCAAAAACGTCAGAATAGTCAACATGATGACTGAGGACGTCGACTGGATGATGATGATGATGATGATGATGATGATGAGAACCCAATTGACTGAGTTGGTTCCAATCGATAAATTATGAAACTGTTCTGGTTGCTGGAAGTGGATCTTTTAGGGTTCCGCTGATGTTTCTAGTGGTGTAGAAGACGCACAAATGTGAGCTCACGTTCCTGAGTTTTGTACCGCCACTTCAATTTCTTTTAGTTCAGGAAGTGAAATGGAATTGTCAGCATTTTTTTTCTGTTGACTGAGATGGGTAAGGTGTTGATCATGTGATTGTTACAAGTATGTGGTGATGCTTGTGCTGGTTCATATGTCTTCCATCAGAACTGAAGGGTGGATCACTTGGAGTTTGTATGTGTGTGTATGTATGTGTGTGTGAATGTGTGTGTGTGTGTGTGTGTGTGTGTGTGTGTGTGTGTGTGTGTGTGTGTGTGTGTTTCTATCTTGCTGTGCATCCAGACGACAATTTTTTTTCCCCAATACGTTATGAATGCAATGCATGTAAGTATGAGTCTCACGTTGTGGTTAAATATATAAGTTTGATTATATGAGGCCTTGTGGTCTTATGTGCAATCTGGTGGGAGGAAAAGACTGTAAAATTGCTGTGGAAAGTGTAGATGGGTTGGTGTTGTCTGTCTTTGTGGCATTTGTGCTACGTCAGGCCTTTATTCATTGTCACAATGGATGCGACTCCCATCCATGTGTTTTAAACTGTGCGTGTTGCTAGTGGTCATGCAGGGTGCAGCCTGGCTCAGGAATTTCTTTTCAGTTGACAGTAAACAAGCATCTTCCCGCTCTTTACTTTCCAAATCTCTGTCTGCACACAACATCCCTGTGCCAGGCAGTATGCCTTAGAAAATTCATGTCACTACTGCTAGTTGGAACGCTAAGAAGCTGGGTTGCAGAACAGAAAACATTGACGTTACAGATAATTAAGACAAACCTATGACCACAGTCTTCTGTGTGTACTTCGAAGGAAACATGATAGTGTGTGTGTAGGACCTGCCCAGTGATTCCAGACTATTGCAGGCTGTAGACTGTATGCTTATAATACTCTATATATCTCAGGGGGGGGGGGGGGGGTGGGGTGGTGTGTGTGTGTGTGTGTGTGTGTGTGTGTGTGTGTGTGTGTGTGTGTGTGTGCTCTGCTGATTAGGATGCAATGTGTGGTGGTGTTCGTTTTTCAAAAGTTTTTCCAACCTCTCTCTCTCTCTCTCTCTCTCTCTCTCTCTCTCTCTCTCTCTCTCTCTCTCTCTGTATTTGTCTCTCTCTCTCTCTCTGCCATCCCTCTACATGTGTGCACACCATTCATCAATCATTTCCACATGTTTTACTCTTATGTAACTTTCATGATACTGGCTTTACATTGAATGTGAATTCAAGAAAACTTTTCTTCACCTGAATCTCATATGATATACAGTGAAGAGCAACATTTCGGTGCAGATATTGTGTGAAATGATGATGAAGTAAATGTGATGATTAAACTTAGCAGCAAAATTAAAGCCAAGTATTACGTGACTCAAATATCATCAGACTGTGATCATTTTATTATGGTACATGTCTAATTCAGAAAATTGAAACTGTGAAAAACAAGTTGTGCCATCCATAAGCAAAATATGTCAATAACATTTTGCATCATTTACTTTTGTTAGGTTGTGCCTTTGCTCCAGAAACTGTCGTGTGCCTGAGAGAGGAAACTACAAATGTCTAAAACTTTTTTTTGTTTTGTTTTGTTACCTTAGACTACACAGAAATAAAGGTAGCATCATCTGTTTAGAAAAGAAAAGTAGGCTTGTGTATGTGTTGCTGTGAAAAAGTGTTTGTTTTATTCATTTGCACTGTGTTAGCATGAGTTTGAGAGAGGGACAAGGAGAGAAAAAGGAATTATGGTTTGTGAGAGATATAAAGAAAATCAAGCGTGCAAGTGTATGTGTTTATGCATGTGTGTGTGTGTGTGTGTGTGTGTGTGTGTGTGTGTGTGTGTGTGTGTGTGTGTGTGTGTGTGTGTGTGTGTGTGTGTGTGTTGTTTGTGTGTTTTTTTTTCCTTAAGACCAGTTCTTTGTTTTTGTTTTGAGAACATCATTTTTTATTTATTTAATTATTTTTATAGTGATCACAAATCAGTCGGCAAATAGGTTTTTGAGTAACATCATTAGGCATTTTTTTTAGGAAAAGAAAGCATCGTGTTTGTCTTGAATTTGTTTCAGAAACAAGCTTGATGATGATATAAGTGACCTTTTGGACGATGCTCAGTTTGATGACCAGGTAACTGATTTTGTTTACGATGAAGTCATGTATCATTGCAGGTGTTGCAGTTTTATGGATCTTCAGTCTATCACATGAAATGACGAAGGGACAAAGTTATAAACAAACAAGTAAACAAACGACTGAATTTGTTCAGAAATGGGCATCTCAACAAACTCACACACACACACACACACACACACACACACACACACACACACACACACACACACACACACACACACTCAGAAATACTGCACATACTTTTACAGTGAAAGACTGTAGAGCTGGAAGACCCTTCACTCTGATTCTTTGTTTCTTGTTCAATCTTTTCAGTTCATGGAATTGTTACCTGAATTCTTTTTCTTCTCTTCCACATATGCAGGCTGATACCCCTGCGGACACTCCCTGTATAGACAGGCAAGGATTAATCCGATCTACCCAACAAAAGGAGTAAAGTTTTGTGTATATGACGTTTTCTATCCCGCTATTAAGGCAGCCATACTGCAACTTCGCAGAAAGTGCATGCTATATGTAACGTGTCATCCATACCAACGGTCAAATGGTGTTCTCGTCCGAAAATTGGTGATGGGATTTTACGTGTGGTGCAAATCTTATGCGTGCTTTTTCACACATGGAACCTCAGTTTATAGTCTCATTCAAAGATTGTATAGGAAATGGAGTCAGAACCAATGTTGAATCTGAGGGGGAAAAATGCCCCTGTACTGAAACGGCCCGGTGGAGATTCAAACCCGCAACCCCAGAACCACCCAAAATTACGAGTCTGGAATTCTACCATTGAGCTACTCCACCCCCCCCCCCCCCCCCCCCTTCACCTGAATTAAAATTAAGTCATTGCACCAATTTATCCTGAACATTGACACTTTGTTTGTTTCTTGTTCAATCTTTTCAGTTCATGGAATATTTACCTGAATTCTTAAGCCTTTGCACCCATTTCTGTGTGAACATTGACGTGGTGATCAGACTGATGTGCTATATTATGTGTATTGCGATTGATATTGTAAGCTTATTGTATGTAACGTGAAGACACATGCACAGGGATTGAGTGTGTGTGTGTGTGTGTGTGCATGGTGTGTGTGTGTGTGTGTGTGTGTGTGTGTGTGTGTGTGTGTGTGTGTGTGTTCTCTTCAGCCTAAGGAATAGTTTGCTGACCTTATCAAAAGCAGAGTGATGGCAGGCAGGAATGGAAGCCAGGCAACAAAAGTAACATTTCTAAGTTCCCCCACAAATGGAACAAGAAGTTTTTGCATTGTAGCTTATCTTATTCATTTTGTGGCCTAGTGACAGAACTTTGATAGTGATATTGTAATAACACTTGGTGTTACATTTTGTGCGCATTGTTGTGTTCACAAATGCCACAAGCATTGTGCATGCGACATTGTTCTTACAACAGGATTTCAAACCAACCTCACCATTGACGGAAAATCGAGGGACCAAGTCTGTGACCAACACTGGGCAAAGTAAGTGTGTACAGTGGCCTGCTTAACATGAATTTCAAGAGACAAGAGAAATTTGCACACGTTAAGCGATGCTTGTGCTAAAGAAACTAAGACTTGAGGTTTTGTGTCAGTGATGGAGCAAAGGATGTGCATAGTGAAGACAGTGGAGGCAAGACCATCACAGTGTGGGCTCACCTGACTCATTTTCTTAAAACAGCTGTATGTCTATGGTGGCTCAAATTGAAAAGCTCATGTGACATGCTTTGTATCAAACACCAGAACACTCTAAAGTCCACCTGAGAATGTCCATTAGCAATAGAACTTACAGACTTGCATGTTGCGCTAGGGTTGTGGTTATTTGTTTGGAGGGAAAAAAAAAAAGATGGGGAAAAAGAGGATGAAGGCCCCTCCTTAAGAAAAAAAAAAAAAAGGAATTTCTTTTAATGTGGAATAAATGAAGGTTGGAGGGGAAAAAAAGCTCATGTGATGCTTAATGATTGCTTTGTATTCCATTCACAGAAAATGGTTAATAACCTGCGGGTGTGACCTTTGCACCTGTTCCAGGTGCTATCCTGTCTTCTGGGAGGCAGCAACCATGCCACGGGCCTGGGGACCACCATCAGTCAAAGGTGACCCTTCATTGCTTTTTTGTTTCTATAACATCATTTCACTTGTCAGTACTTAGTCTGCAGAAAACTCAGGCTTACCATGATTTTTTTTCTTCTCCTCTCATACGCATACCTTTTGGCTGACGGTGGGGAAAGGTCCAGTGACCATGAGGACAGACTCATTGACCGCAGGGAAAATCATGTTGACAGCGGGAAAGACTGTGACCCACGATTATCTTCAGAGAGCATGTAAGACCTCATTGGCAAAAGCTTGGCCATTTCTGGAGTTGTACTGTCGTCCCCTGTCAGCAGAACAGCCACAAGCGAGGCTGCAGGATGCACATGGCAATTGCTAGGTGGTGACGTTTTTTGCTGGTGGGTTCTGCAGTCATGAAATACGGGCTGGTATACCCATGGGAACGCTCCCATGGAGGTTCTGTTGTGTGTCACATCCAGTGGCCATTGCAGAATGGCATCTGCCAAGGAGCAGTTATGTACCTTAACATGCTAATGGAATCCCCTGTGCGTGTCTGCACCCTATGTGACGCAGCGTCAGCTTCCAAGGGTGGTGCAGGATTGTTCCCAGTTGGTTTGTTGGGCAGTTGAGGACAGTACTTCTCTGGGTCCTGCCCACACCTTCAGTTGGATCTGTGAGTTGCATTAAGAACTGGACTTATTTCAACACCTCTAGCATGTTGAGCGTGACTGAGGACAGAGAGCTGTGGAGACCTTGACTTTTTTTTAGGCTTGCCTCCAGAGTTTTGCCAGGGATGACTCTTCTTTTTTTCTTTTGTCTTGGGGTCTTTAACATTGTGGCACCCCATATGACCTGTTGGCTTGGGGTGGTAGTTGAGATCGATCAAATATTGACCTTTTTGGTTAGGGTGTTTCGCCACAACAGATTTTCTCTGTGTGAATGTCAGGCTGCTCACCCTAGGCAGAGCCGATCACCACAGAACGACATGGTAAGTTTATGTATGTTAGTGTTGTTTTTTCCCCTACAGAACTTTCATTCAGAGCCTATCTTGCGCTGAAGTGATCGAAAATAAGTGATAGCTCGTTCATTTTTGTTGTCCTATTGTGTTTGTATCTTGCCTGAAGAAGACCTAAGAGGTCCAAACGCATCTCGTTTTGTCTTGTGATTTGTTTTGTCCATGTTTTTTTTTTGGTGGTTCACTAACATTCATTTCAGATTTGTTTCGATTTCTGCCTGCAGTCGTCTCACTTTGCAACTAGATCTACCTTTCCTCCTAAGAGTCCTGCCTGGGGTGACTCTTCTGTAGTCTTGGGTTCTGTAGCTTTAGCATGCTTCATGCTGTTCTTAAGACTTCAGTGTATCCCGTCATTTGAAAAAGGTTCAGATTGATGATCATGCCTTTAATTTCTGGAAGCAAACTTTGGAGGAGAAGATCAGTGAAAATATTCCCCCTTGGGGATACTGGGGGGTCTTTTGTACAAATAGTTCCCCACCTTCTGGACATTCTGTGCTAGTAATGTCCCATTTTCCTTTCACTGTCAGTAACTCTGTCTCCTCCTTTGCTGTACTGTTGTCTACTGTCCATTCTGTCTACCATATATTTAATCTATCTTTTTCTACAACCTCTTCCCACAAATTTCTGCACTCAACGAAGTCAGAGTGAACTGACTATACTCTCGAGTATAGTGTGAGTATCCCAACAGGGTAAAACGAGTTCACATGCTACCAGATACTGGAACGCTGAAGAAGAAGAAGAAGTGAAAATATGAAGAAGTCACTGGCTTACTCCTTTCACAAGGCGTGTTGATCATAGTTTGTTGATCATAATTTGTTGATCATAGTTCGTTGATCATAGTTTTGACACAGTGCAGCTAACAGATGACCAACCAAGCAGCCAGTAGAAGAGGATGAAAACTGACCACCTAGACAAGGTCACCAAGGTGAAAATTTCTGTGTTTAAAATGGATGAAACATGAAGGAAGGAAACGGCTGTTCAGCATCATTAAACCCTGGAACACTAGTGAGCAGTAAGTGAGAGAAGAAGACCACAGCTTCCTAGAGTGGGGATAGGGCAGATGTAGCATCAAATTATCACTTATTCTCTGTTGCTGTTGTTGTTTTTTGTTGTCGTACCCTGGCTAAAAGACTCCAGGGATCATCCGAACTGCCAAAGTACTTGAACACTATGGTACAAAAGCATCAGTTGGGGATGAGAACATTATGTGTGTGACCGTTTTTGATTACCCCGCCACATGGGCAGCCACACGCCGACTTTGGGGGATTTTGGAGACTGGTAATGTTACCCTAAAGAGCTTGTCACAAGTGAAGACAATCT
Organism: Conus betulinus; assembly: GCA_016801955.1. NCBI lineage: Eukaryota > Metazoa > Mollusca > Gastropoda > Neogastropoda > Conidae > Conus > Conus betulinus. The sequence goes on from JADBJO010006625.1 coordinate 86,290, forward strand.
CCGCATAAGTATGCAGAGCCTAACAACATTTTGATGATGCCTTGGTGATCTAGCGTATGTCAGTTGGCCTGACATGCCTTAAGCCAAGGCAGACTTATTCTCTGACTGTTCCCGTTTTACATGAAATAGGATATTACACTTGGTGAAGCAACTGAGTCCACACAAAGTGTATGTGTAAAGTTATTACATGGAGCTGTATGTTATTCAGTTAACTTCAACAGTCATGGAAGTAAGAATGCACAAGACTGGTGCCCCACCTCAGACTCTGATATCCTGAAAGATTGTTACGGTCTGGTTTTGTTTTATTTGCATTCCCCAACATGAAGTTTGTGGAGAGTCACCAGGTGAATGCGCCTACCAAGCTAGACTGTGGAATGCTTTTCCCTGGGCGAGTGGATTGTGCCTATGTACATTTTTGTTGTTGTTGTCGGTATCACCTCACCATGTTAGCAGCCACATTCTATCTGCAGGGAATTTGATGAAATTGTTGTGTTTACTTTATGCGGAGACAATCTCCACATAACACTGCGTTGTTTGACAAACGTTCAGTGTAGAGCTTGGGGGTACAGTCTCTTTCAAAATGTGACAGAGCTTTGGTTTGACAAGACGAATGCGTCATACTGAAAATGACGATTCTGTTTATCAGACATCAATTAACGAAGGAAATTGTATCAGTTTTGCACTTTTCCAACACAGAGACAGCATGCACAAAGAGATGGACAACAATCAGTGTGAGCAAGGCATGTACATGACATGGGTTGGTGTGAGAAGGGAGGAAGGGGAGAGGGAGCACAAATCAAGGATGTGTAGATGAGTAGACATGGAAGAGCATGTGGAATTTAAATGCACACATACACATGTGCACATTTTATGTCATTTTTTGCTGCTGTTTCCAAACCTCTGCTCATATTTCTCTCTATGATCAACATCTTTGTCTGTCTGCCTGTCTCCGATTTTGTCTGTGTTTGTTTTTTTTCATTCTGTTCTCTTCTTCCGTTTCTCCTTCCTGTCCAGTTCTGTCCATCCTTTTTGAATGGGTGGAAGTGAGAGACAGAAGGAGGAACAGAGCTTGAAACCCAGAGCTGCACTGTTCCATCCCCTCCTTTGCAGAACGTGTGATCAGCTGCGCTGCACAGCCTGCGACTTCCGGGTGTGTGTCTCTTCGACAACTACAAGTGGGCCTCTGACACCAACTACCTCTTCCTGAGGAACAACGTGCCGGACTTTGCCAAGCTGAAATCCAAACTGTTCCCTTCTAAAGGTAGACCAACATTGTTTTTTTTAAATTTCTTTTCTTTAGTTCTTTTTCCTTGAGGAAGATGCAGTGATGAAAAAAGAATTCAGTTTTGTGTTTGTGGCAGCTTTGAAATTGATCCCAAAGGCTTTGAAAAGAAAGAGCCCGAATCTTTTGTTAGTGCTAGAAATGTTCGTAGCTTGTTGTGGTCCAAATCTGTCAGGGAGACAGAGGTGTGTTTCAGAAACAGTTGCTCTGGATGGTGAATGTGGGTGGGTGGGGGTGAAGGAAATTGTTTGCGTTGCCCCGAGAATGAAGCGGCTTCCTCTCGCTTGTTTTGTGCCGACCAACACAGGAAACCCAGGAAAGTCGGCAGGGAAACTGAACTCTTGTGTTTTTCTGGCCCCCTTTTTCCTGCTTTACCTTTCATGTTCTGCATGTTAACACACAGAAACATACTAGCACACAGGTATGCACATATGATCTCATTCGTATACATGTATGCACATACGCATACATGCACACACACACACACACACACACACACACACACACACACACACACACACACACACACTGACTGACTGAAACCATTTACTGTCAGATTAACATAGTGTTGTACTGACTACACACACACACACACACACACACACACACACACACACACACACACACACACACACACACACAGAGAGGAGCCCATGCCAAAATATACATACACATACGTACATCAGTTTCCATGCCTCCTTTACAATTTTTTCTCTGTGAACATGTACCCACTCCTTTACACCTTCTCTCCTCTCCTCCTCCCCTCCCCCTTCTTTCCAAACTCTCATCTTCCAACCATGTCCACCCTTAAACTCTTCAGTTTTTCCTTACCTTCTGTGGACTTGTCCATTCATTGTATTTAGGCATACGTTGTTTTTTTTTTTGTTAGGCGCTTGAACACTGTTCGCAGGGAAATTGATGGTCTAAACCTCAGCCTTTTTATTTCATTGTGTGTGTATAACAAAGTGTTTACATCATTGTGTTCATGATGATATCTTGGTGCTATCAAATTTTTATATGCAGTGATCAGAAACTTCTGATTTGAGAAATGTTATATCAAAAGATGAAAGTGCAATGTACAGACAGCAACATGAATGAACAGTAACATTTGATGCCCAGAATGCAGCATGATATGACATTTACACATCATTTATATGTTTAAGTAGATGATGTTTGTTATTGTGCTAAGATATCAGTATATGTTTACTTCAGTAGACTGATGTTGGGCAAAAAATTATTGGGGGTAAAAGGTATAGCTCCAGCAAACAGTTAACCTGCTGAAAAAGGCATTTGAGCTTTAATCTGGAAGTATGCATTGTGTGTTTCTTTCTCTCTATTTACGATGGAACGTTGTTGTGATCTATTCTGACTAGTAACTGAAAATAAACTTTCTTCCTGTCAAATCTGTAACATTTTTTATTAACTGTTGGGCAAAAAATTATTGGGTCAGTGTTTTGCAACAACGCAGTTCTGTACTCTGGTACCTTGCATCAACTGGGGATGAGAACATTACTTGTGTGACCGTTTTTAATTACCACGCCACATGGGCAGGCACACTCCGACTTCGGGGGATTTTGGAGACTGATAATGTTATGCTAGGATCTTCTCACAACTGAAGACAATCCCCGCATAAGTATGCAGAACATAAGATTTTCATTAATTCTGGAAAATGATATTAAAGAATCAGAACCATTATTAATGCGGGAAGATTGTGTCACAGTTGCAACCACAGTTGTTGTTGTTGTTGTTGTTGTGTGTTGTTGTTGTTGTCGTACCATGGTTAAAAGACTCCTGGGATCATCCAAACAGCTGAAGCATTTGAACACTCTGGTACAAATGCATCAGCTGGGGATGAGAAAATTACTGTGTGTGACCGTTTTTAATTACCGCGCTACGTGGGCAGGCACACTCCAACTTCGGGGGATTTTGGAGACTGATAATGTTATGCTAGGAGCTTCTCACAACTGAAGACAATCCCCATATAAGTATGCAGAACATAACAACATTTTGATGCAGCCTTGGTGTTCTAGCCTATGTCAGTTGGCCTGACACAGCCTTATGCCAAGGCTAACAACCACAGTTGATTTTTAAGAAAAGCAGGTATTGCAACGTGTGTGTGTGTGTGTGTGTGTGTGTGTGTGTGTGTGTGTGTGTGTGTGTGTGTGTGTGTGTGTGTGTACAGCATGTGTGTGCTGACTTGTCCACATGGATATGTTTTTGTCAGTCAGTCTGCCTCACTGTTCAGGCTTTCTCCGCGGAGAGATCCCATTGTTATAACAGATTAATCACTTTCAGATGACACATAACGAAAAATGTTTTTCCATGTTGTATCACTGTTCTAGCCTATTTCATGTCTGACAAATCCCACCAGGAGTGTCAGATCGTTGCATTTCATGTGTGGTCTCACGTCTCGTGGTGACAACACGGATGTTCCAGGTCAGCGAGCCTACTGCTGTCAGTGCAGCTGGAGAACCATCAAAGACCTGACCCAGCTGCAAAGATCGGAACTGAAGTGGCACTGCGGGAAACATTGACGAAGACTGCAACATCGATCCCTTACCCCCCCCCCCTCCCCTCCCCCCCCCAACTTTCTCACATCAAATTTCACTGGCTGATCATGTGCTAGGGACTCATTGATTGTCATGGTGGTTGGTTGCTTTCTTGTGTACTGATTGGCAAATTGTAATGGCAACAGAGTGTTTGATTATTTTATGTAAGCAGAAGGAATACAGAAAAAAAAAAACGAGTGTGAATGGAGGTGTTTGTCAGAGGTAGCATTGAAGTGGGTCTTGTATCTTTCTAACCACTATCCCCCCCATCCCCTCCACCTTCTGAACAACTTTCCCCACGCACCCCTCATGATTATACATGTTTTATCGTTCATAGCAGAATTATGAAACTTGGAGATTTCCGTCACCTACTGTTTTTGAGGTTATTTGTCATTGTGTTTTTTTTTTCTCCAATGGCTGATTATTAGATTCGCTTTCTGTCATTCTCCTTCTTCCCTTTCCCATCCTTCTCCTCTATATTCCTGTTTTATTCCACCCCTTACCTTTAGTCCTCCCCCCACCCCCCCCCCCCCCACTGTTTCCATTCTCTGTTCCTTTTTTCCCACCCTTTCCTTCCCCTTCCCATCCTCACGCACATTCTCTTTTTTTTTTTTTTTTTTTTTTTAAATTAATCCCTCCATAGTGATCACCTGTATACAAGGTGGTGTTGGTTCCCAGGTGTGTTCAGATTGGAGTTCTCAATAATCAGTATTCCGTTGTGTGGGGGGGAGGGGGGAAGGGTTTACTCATGGGGGCTCAGTCCACAAGGGAGACAGTTCCATAAAAAAAAAAAAAAGAAAAAAAGAGTCTGATGTCACCATTTGGTCATTTTTCTTCCAGTGTTTTTTTTTTTTTTTTTTCTCTCCACTTTGCTAAGAGATGTTCTGGTCCCCCTTTTCAACGTTACAAACCACTCTCGGATCTCACTGGCAGCGCCACAGCTGCTGTCGGCTGTAGGAGATGAGCTCTCCTCAAACTAAGTCAACACGGTGTGACAGCGCTGATGCAGCCCTTTGCAGTCAGCTAGGCTAGAAGCAACATCACCATTACCATCATCACCAACTGAGGAAACGGTGCCTGAGCCACGCTTTCAGTCAGGGAAGCTGCACCCACCTACAAACTGACAAACATGGCCAAAGTCTGTTAAAGGAGACAAGGTCTCCAGAGACTAGCGAAGAAAGCCAGGGTTGCAAGCTGTTGCAGAATATACGCTTCTTACAAATCAGTAAACAGTGCCAGAACCATGGTCTCATAAAATCTGAGTCATGGTGATCCCTCCCCCCCCCCCTCCTCCGGGGGGGTGGGGGTGCAAGCTCACACTGGCTTTGAGACAAAGCAGTCATTATCATCAGTAAGGGGAGATTTGCAGGTGGTGTCCTGTATGGTTTTGGATTGGATCAGACACCACTGACCATCACTAAAGCTGACCCGACAGCAGCACTGTGTCTCCGCTGATGGGTGGCCTGATGGTGACTTAATAATGAATGCTTCTTGTGGACTGTGTTTGTAGTGATGCCACAGGAAAGGCACGTCCGGGTGTGGCTGTGTGGGGAGGAGCAAGAAGAAGCAACTGTAGAAATGATGTCATGGAGGGGCCACAGGAAATGAAACTGATAAAAAACAAAACATGTTATTATCATTGTTATGAATACTTAGTTAGCGCCTATCCTCAGCTAGAGACCAAGCTCTAAGCGCTTTACAGTCCACACTTGTTTGCAGACCAGGTTGCCTACCTGGGTAGTGCCGACTGAAGAGCTGCCAGCTGGTGCTTCATTCAGTCATTTCCCATGTCATCCAGTCAGTATCATTCAGTATCGTTCACTCAGTTTCTTACGTCCTCCTCCATTCTATCTATTCCTTGTGCAGGGTGCATGCTATGCATAACGCGTCGTCCATTCCAACAGCCAAACTGGCTTCTCTTCCGAAATTTGGTGATTGGATTTTACATGTGTGCAAGATGTTATGCATGCGTCCACACACAAAACTTCGGTTTAAAGTGTCATTCGAAAGATAGTATGGGAAATGGAGTCAGAAGTAATGTTAACTCCAAGGGAAAAATCCGGCTATACCAAATGGCCTGGCGGAGATTCGAACCTGCAACCCTAGGATTACCAAGATTATGAGTCTGGAGCTCCACCACAGAGCTATTTTGGCCCCCAAAGAAAAAGAAATGTTCCAGATCTCAAATTAGATAAGTCATGACCTGCTTGTTTGTCTCCAACACCAAATGACCAAAGGTGATTTCTGACACATTTCATAGTGGTAGTGGCTCATGTTTATTCAAGATGGGAATGGGTAGATTTTGAAATCGTTCATTGCTGGATTCTCCTATGTTTAATAGAATGTTGTTTATTCCGTGTTTGTAATGTCGATGATCATGTAGCATAGTTTGTGTGGTTTGTATGCATGCACAATGTGTTTCAAGTATTGCACAGGATTTAAGTGTATATTCGTTTCATTTGAAAGATCTCTCTCACACACACACACACACACACACACACACACACACACACAGCGCACGCACATGTCACATATATATGTTCATGGTTCACAGTACACCCAATTTTTTTGATTGGTTGGAGTATATATTCTGATAGCATTCTAATTTCAAAACCTTTTTTTTTCTTCAGAATCTGGAATGCTTTTGGCTTGTTCTTTGCATTAAACTCGTTAAGATACCTTCTCCTCATTCCCAACATGTAGTGAAATAAACAAGGGGGGAAAACTAAGTAAGTGTAGAGCATGCGTTGAAAAGACCTGTACCATTTGGGTTGTAAGAAAGACCTGACCTAAAATCATGGTTCTCTTTTTTTTTTTCACATCACCCAACAGACTTCAGTCTCCAAATCCATCGGGAACCAAAGCTGACACACTGCAAAGAGGTGATTTAGTTCTGCTGCTGTTGTTTAGTGTTGCCATTCTTTTGCCTTGTGTTAAAGCAGCCATGACTCTGTTGGTCTTTCGCAATACTGAACTAACATGCTGTTTGTATTCTGGAACCAATTGCAGGAAGAGTCTTTGAATTGTGTTCATACATTTTAGCTTTGAAGCATTCTTACTTCTTGATTTGTTTGCTGTCTTATTGTGACGTTATAGTTTATGTATTATGTTTTTAAAAACTGGGTGAAGACCCACAGTGATTATGAAGACCCTCCAAACTACAGTTACCTTGTCTTATACACATGTTTATATACAACATTTTTCTCTTTTTCAAGGTTACCCCCTGGTTATGGCTGCTCTCCCTTTAAAAACACTTTTTTTTTTTAAAGAACATTTTTCTTTTTGTCTGTAACAAGATTTATCTTTTGAAAATTATTTTCTGGAATGTTTTTTTTCTTTGTCTGCTGTAAGATTTACCTCACCATGAAGACTCCCTGTGTGTTTAAAAAAAAAGGCTTCTTCTTCTAAAACATGCTCTCTTGCATTGGATTTACTTCCTGGTACTGGTAAAGACTTGGTGTGAAGACTCGTTTTCATGGAACATCCTCCTCTCTTTCAATATCACATGGACCACCCAATCCAGCCCCCTCTCACGTAAGATCCTGTTTGTTTGCTTTGTTTTGTTTTAAGGATTTCTGGAGGGCATCATTGAGGGCTCCAGTGTAGTTTGTTACGTCTAACTCTGTCAGCACCATGTTAGCAACGCGACGCCAACAGGGTCACATTGACAAGGGGCAGCAACTGTGAAATGTTTAGCTCTTCATCATGGAAAGGATACAAAACATTGAAGACTTTGAAGATAGACACATTTTTCTAGACTGTATGTTACAAGAAACAGCAGATTTGTTTCAGAAATAATCCATATCGAAGCGTTCACAGAGACAGTATAATATGAACTGGTGGTGCCGGAAAAGGCAAGGCTCCAGGGCAGCTGAGGCTGACTGGTCTCACAGGAGTGTGAGACTTTCGTTTTCATGTTTTTGTTAACAAGTTTGAAAATGGCCACGGCTGGTCTTTTGGACATGTAATTTCCTCAGTACAGTTTGAAACCCTGGACATAGCTGTGAAGAAGAGCCTAACCTTTTTTCAGGTGCTGGAACAAATTGTGTGCCAGGTCAGCATTGCAGCTGAAATGTTGTGTGACAGACGATCATGATGAGCTGCTTCAAAATGAAAGAAACTTCACTCCTTTTACTCCCCAGTAGATATAGACTGCATTTTATTATTTAAATTCTGCTAGGAACCATGGGATAAAACAGCTAGAAAAAAAAAAAGGTGAGAAAGCTTGACAAACAAACGAATAAAATTTTAAACCTTGGAAGAAAAATATACTGGTGTACTTCTGTATACTGTTAATTCTATTCCGATTTTTTTTTTTTTTTTCTAATTCACCTCATCATATATCACCTCTGGTTTTACACTATTTTGGTGGTGGTCAGTTTGTTGTTGTTGTTTTTCACATTTCTTCGTTAACATGTTTGTTTTCATATCCATGCAATAGAATATTTGCATCAGAAACCACAGTAGAAAGTTTTTTGAATGATCTGAGTACGGAGGGAGAAAAACAACATCCAAAACTTTTTAAGTGACTTGATAAACATAGAAAAATGAAGTCTGCAAAGAATAAGGAAAAAAAATGTCTGTGTTGCAGTATCAAAGTTACTTTAAAAATAGATCATCAGTGTGGTCATTATCTTGTGCACAATCCATCATAAACAGGTCCACAGTGGTTGAATTGAAATGTCGCTGAAGATGTCAATTTTGCTGAAGTTTCCATTTTTGCATGTAATCCATGTCAGCTTATTTTTCCCCCATACATTCCATTGTAGTTTTACATACAGTGGGTTAATGGGTAATGAGTCATTTATATTGTTAATGCTTTTTATTACTGTTTTTGAGATTTGGCAAATGGGCTGCTTGTTTTAAAAACTTTCTTTAAT